>CAKAKR010064241.1:73830-106272 GCA_916700685.1 Adelosebastes latens
AATTGGTATCAACTATGTGGAAATGGGTTCTATGGGAAACCACATGTCTCGTAAGGAATAGATTGGTACCAACCATGTGAGCTTCTCGGGAAGAACGCTAAATAACGCTGCAAAGTTCCGCTAAATTTTGGTGAGGAAAAACCGCCATGGCCATTTTAAAAGGGGTTCCTTGACCTCTGACCTCAAAACATCTGGATGAAAACTCTGAGATGAACAGAGTGAAAACTGTACCTTATTGGAAACAGATGTTGATAAACTGCATAATTTGCAAAAGGTGATAAATCGCAATTTATTGCAATATATCTTATGGCAATACTCAGCATATCGCAAAATTCTCTGAGCACCACAACACAAAATTCAATTCACCTTCATTGTATTGGTGCGGTGGCAAAAAACTCAGAAATGATATCTTATCTACGAGGCTAGATCCCACTAGAGATAAAAAAAAAAAAGAAAGTGTATTTTCATAATTTGGGTGAACAACCTTCAAGTCATGTTGTGATTGATTGTTTACTTTCTTGGAGGAATACACAGAGGTTAACTAGAGCACAGATGGAAACACTACATACTTCACTTAAAAATTTAAAGATCAAATGGCAATCTGAACTTCTTATCATTTGGAAAAACCAAAACCAATATGGCACACAATCATCTAATGATTTCTAACAATGGAACAGACACATATGGCCTTATACAGTAGCATACATACCAATGGCTTTGGCACCATTGTTCTTGAAACTTTCATGCCAATAAAGCCCCATTGAATTGCATTGAAAGTGTACAGTCTACATTGTGAGTGACTAATGCACTGGAACTATGTGAAAAGTTGGAAAAACAAGAGTCCCCAGGGGGTAGACATAACTTTAAATGACACACAGTGCACTCTGGGTAATCATAAACTCTGTTGGCTAAGCAGTAACTGCAGAAGGCCAAAATCCAAATGACATATTTATGCTGTTGTATGTCATGTTGACTTGATTTATGAGTCTAAAACTAACAACAGATCCAACTAGAAGTGACCCCTGATGAGTCATAATGGTTCTAAATGTTTTCTGAACACATGCAACTAACTTACAAGCATCTTTTTTATTTTTCTATTTTTTAGATAGATAGATAGATAGATAGATAGATAGATAGATAGAGGTTGACTTTTTTACTTAAGGAAAATGAAAGATAGATAAATAGATAGATAGATAGATAGATAGATAGATAGATAGACACTATAAAAATACATAAAATTTGACTCAAGTAAAAACGCATGGGCCTACTTTTGTAGCACCAACATGTAGGCTACTTAAAGTATCAATAATAAAAGTACCCATTGGGTTATTTTTATTTATTTATTTATTTATTATTTTATTTTGTAAGCAGCATTTTTATCACCTGATAAAAGCACCTGATCTTGTGTTTTGTATGTAAAAAACTAACTTACAAGCATCTTTTCATGTGTGCTCTCTAGTGTGTTTGTTTTAATATTAGGCTCATTTAGCTAGCAAACATTAAGTGTTTTCCACCTGATTTGCCCTCTTTTGTTAACGATAAACTAAATAGTTTTCATCTGTAACTGTGACAGAGACAAAGTGTGATTAATTAGGAGATTATCTTGCTTACCACACTGATGTGAGGACGTTTTAAAAGTCTCTCCTGTGGTCAGACATGACACTTTTCATTTAGCTAGCTAGCTAGCACAGGTGTTAGCTACTAACGTTACCTAGCCGTTGGACTGATTAGCTTATTAAAGGTCCCATATTGTCAAAAGTGAGATTTTCAGGTCTTTTATATTATAAAGCAGGTTTAAGTGCTGTATAAATACTGTTCAACTATCAAAACGCTCAATATACGGAGAAATACACACAGCCCCGTATTCAGAAATTGCGCGTTTGAAACAAGCCGTTAGGATTTCTGTCCATTTGTGATGTCACAAATATACAATATTTAGACCATTACACAGTTTTAAACGTAAACATTCTGATGGTACGTGTCCACAGGGGGTTTTTTTATCGCGAGGGGACGCGACGCTTAGAAATAAGCCATGCAGTTTCTGAATCTCACTTTATTTTGGATCGACAACGTTTATTTATGCAAATGAAGAGGGGGGGCCTCGTGACGCTCCGTTTCTCGAATCGCGACGCCACGCTACCAGAATGCATTGCGCGGCTGCTTACATAGACAATGAATGGGGAGCGTGGAAAACACGGAGCCTGTGGACACGTACCATAAATGTGTCCCAGTTTATTTCCTGTTGCAGTGTATGTAAATAACATCAGCTGACAGGAAATAAACATGGAACCAAACTGTTGCCTAGCAACGCAATTCCGTTGCAATTCCATTGAAATGCACTAAAACGGAGCGTTTCAGACAGAGAGGGTAAATACAGGTATATTTAGACAGACAGGATGAGGAAAATAAAGTGTTTTTTTTAACATTACAGCATGTAAACATGTTCTAGTAGAAACACAACATACAAACATGACCCTGAAAATGAGCATAATATGGGACCTTTAAGGGGAAATGAGCAGCCGGGTTAGGGTTAGTGACACCTGGGCTCATTTGAGTGTCGTTCACCGGTAAATGTCTCTCTTGGTGCCAGGTATATCGGTGTATCGATCAGTAATCTGTTATCTATCTATCAGCCTCTCTGGGAGGACTCACCTCTCTGCTTGGCACGGCAGCATTGCCATAGCAACGCGGTCAGGAGCACGAGCCGGAGCCGTTTCATGTCTCGTGCTGTCTGTCTGGGAAAGTTTGATATCGAACCGCGCGCGCTGCTTGTGGTGTCAGAACGCTGTAGTCCTCACGCGCAGCTCTCCGTGGTGCGTTTACTGACCGAGGAAAGTTTCAGAGAAGTTCAACCAAATACTCTCTCTCTCTCTCTCTACTCCTCCTCTTCCTCTCTCCTCCTCCTCCTCTCCAGGTTGAAAGCTGGGGCAGATGTTAATGAAAAATATATGGAAATATGTAATCCATAGATAGATAGATAGATAGATAGATAGATAGATAGATAGATAGATTAAATAATATTCAATAATAAAAGTACCCATTGGGGTATTTTTATTTATTTATTTATTTTATATTTATTTATTTATTTATTTATTTTATTTATTTATTTATTTATTTATTTATTTTAATTTTATTTTGTAAGCAGTATTTTTATCACCTGATAAAAGCACCTGATCTTGTGTTTTGTATGTAAAAAAAAATATTATTCAAAGTTACTATAGCTAGTAGCAAAGCTGTCAAATGAATGGAAAATGGAAAAAAAATGAACCCAGTTTGCTTTTGAAATGTAATGGAGTAGAAGTACAAAGTAGCATATAATAAATACTCAAGTAAAGTATACCTAAAAAAGTGTACTTAAGTACAGTACTTGAGTTCATGTACTTAGTTACTTTCCACCACTGCTTACAGTTAATTAAATCATGTAAAAACAAATACTTTACATCCTTTTGGGAGCACATGGCAAAACTGATTTAGGGTAATCAGATTACTTTTTGTTGCAAGCCAATGAACTTTTAAGCAGTAGGCTATTGTGATAAACTTTCCACAGCTCGAAAAAACAAATGGGAACATGTGAAACTGTCTGAATGTGAGGCAGATGTTAAAACACTGAACCCATGAAGGTGTTTACTGTGTATCAGTGTGCTGCAGAACTTTTGGAAATAAAAGCTCCAGGTGGTAAAACAAAGCAAATGAAACACAGCTTTGGATGCAACGAACAAAGACCACATAGGAAGGGGAAATAAAAGAGTTTTAAAAGAACTGAATGGAGCACAGAGTACAATCAGAAGTGAAGAGTTGGACAGAAGTTTTGGTCCAGTTGTGTCCAGCGAGTGACAACTGTTCTGTGGCTCCTCCTGCTGCCCTGCACAACTCACCACAGTCTGGGGCAAAAACTGACACAAGCATGGTACAAACACCCATAAAAGCACATGAAATAAGGGAAAACAATGTGAATATCTAATCCATTTGTGTAGAGAAGTTTTATTACTAAACTCTTAAGCTTCCAAAAAAATGTGTGAAACTAGTTGACTTTTATTACTGGAGTAACCAACAATGATGCAAAGGTTGTTAGATAATGACATACAGTTGGTAATCAAACACAACCACCTAAATCTGAAGGTTTTTCATTAGAGCATTGCTATTATGTAATGCAAGTTTATATTTTATATCAGCATGTAAAAGTGAATTCATTTTATTCTGCGAAAAAAGAAAAAAAGTTAATTAAACTAAGTTTTTCCCTCCACTTCATCGATGAGTGCACTTATCTACTGGGAAGGCCATTGTAGCTGTTTACTCCTTCACTGTTGAAAACACTGCTATATTATAATGTTACAGCTCACCAACTTGTCAATCAATTCACACACCTGGGCAGGTGTGTAGTTCTGCAATTGTGTGTGTGTGGCTCAGGTGTTTGTACAGTTTCTTTACAGGCAGATATTGTGAGTGTGTGTATTTGGGGATGATAATTTGTGCATGAGTGTGTTTTTGTGTCCAGTGTCAGTCAAGTTCCTCCAGAACCTCAGACCTCCAGAGACAGGGAGGCTGACTGTGCACACAGCGAGGCTGAACATGGGCTCTCTCCGCTGGACTCGGAGCTCTGGGCAGCCCTGGACTGCTGCTGGGTCTCTGTGGGGCTGGGCAGCGTCGAGGCTGCACCTGGACTGGACAACAAGGTGAGTCATATACAGATTCATATACTGAAATACTTATCATTTAATTTAATAATAATTAATATATGGATGTACAGTATGTAGGTGCATTATTATCAACAAAGTTGTTTTGTGGTAATTCTTAACATAATATATTAAACTTCAGTCATGAAGTATCTGTCATTGACTTATACATAAAAGATCTTTGTATTATGTATTATTATAATTAAGTAGAAATTTATTTAACAAATACACATAGTTTTAGATTAATCATAAATATATACCTGTACTAAGATGTGACACTATGCATTAGGGGTGTCGCGATATACCGGTATTGATGAAAACCGTGCTATTTAGAAAATGAAATATTGATATTATGTTAATAATACACATATGATAATATTGTGTAAATAATCCAGCGCCTCTTAAATAACTATATATATAGTTATGGTTACAGACTCTCTCTTTCTCCACCTCCCTACACTCGCATTTTGAGTTCAATTCATTTGCCAAAAAAGGGACTAAACACACAATAAACAAAGTTGAATTTGACTGATAGCATTATTTTTATTTTTATTTTTATTTTTATTTTTATTTTTATTTTTATTTTTATTCTATTTTATTTTATTTTATTCAAATTTTTATTTTTGACTGATAGCATTATTTTATTTTTTCAAATTTTCTATAGATATCACAATACTATTGTTATTGTGAATTCTCTTGGCCTCAATATTCATGTAGTGAAAATCTGATATTGTGATAGGCTGCCCTATATGCATTCATATACACATAAGTAGAAAAATAGATATATTAGGTTTATTTATATAGCACTTTCAAGACTGGGAGTGACAAGGTGCTTTACAAGTCAATAAAAATGTTTTTTATATTTAATATTGTTCTTAATATATACTTTTTGTTGTTGTTTTTATGAAGTTAAAATCTGCTAGATTCCGACAATTTATTGGCAATATTGTAGAGAACTTATTTTTTTAACTGGCCAAATACGAACACAACTTGGTCTTCCTATTGGAGTAAAAATATGCCATTTTTAAAATGGATGAGGGCACAGAAACCATGAACTCAAAATAATTAATAAAGTGTTTTTGATCATCAGGTTGTTTCAGGAGGATGAAGAGATGCTGATTCTGACCCACAGTGATGAGCTGAACAGAACCTACAGTGAGGACAGCAGATCGCCTTTTGACAACATCACAAACAAAAATAACACGAGCTCCGATGACACCAGAGGAAACAGAACTCTGACTGAGCAAGATAGTCCCAGCATCCCAGGATCCACCAGCACCTTACGGCAGGAGAGTCCAACTGTCAAAGAAACCAGAGCTACTGTGATCTCCACTGGACCCGCAACCATCACCATAACCTCAGCAGTTTCCACAGTAGACTCCTTTTGGTTCAAAAACAACAAACATTATGGCAAAGGGATGGGAAGCAACAGTGAGGAGAACCCGAGTTTCAACCAGAACCAGGGTAACAAGATAGGATCCTACAGGCTGTTTAGAGGGAATATGCAGAAACAGAGACTTTCAGAGGATGGAGAGGAGAAAAAGGATGGAGAGGAAACTGTGGAGGGGACGTCTCAGTTGTGTGAAGAAGAGAGAGCGAGGATGAGTTTGGCTAACCCAGTTCAGAGTCCCAGTACTGGCACCACAGGTCTGAATCCTCCTCTCACCATCACCTCCTGGGAGGCTGGCTGGAACGTCACAAATGCAATACAGGTACACTTATACATGCATGGGCAGAAATATTTTCCATACATGAGAAAAGCGAAAAAAAATACTCATGGAATATAGATTTGGTATACTTTGATTTAAAGGAGCATTGCAATATTTTTGTTTTCATGTTTTAGCTTATTAACCCCAAATAACTAAGATGAATAGCTGAGACGAAGTACTGACCAAGACCAGAGTGTATCGAGAGAAAGACCAAGACTTTGAGAGATTGAGATCCAAAGTCAGGACTAATACCGAGGCAGTGCAAGACCGGTGCGAGTCCCACACTGCATGCATGACAGACTTAGGATAAAATGTGGGAAATGCAAACAATAGGCATTCCTCAAATTGATCTGAAAGATCCACATTCCCATAGAAAGATGCACAGAAAACAAATGAAGATTACTCTTCATTCACCTCTTTTATTGTCATATACTGTGTGTGTGTGTGTGTGTGTGTATCAGGGTACCATGAGAAATGTCTTGATAAAACAATCAAAAGGCATTTTATGGTGAGGTGAAGTTTACGTGTGGGGATTTCCCTTTGTTTCCTATGAGCAAACAAATACAGATAAAAATATACTAAGGAGCTGAAATCAATTTAATCATCTTTATTCAGCACTTCTTTTCCATATTTTATCATCCACCTAACACAACATCATTTTCTGTATCGTAATGTGTGTGGAGGGGGTCGTTGACAGTAACAACAATTACACATTAGAAATGAGTGAAGTTATTGGTTGCATTTGAAGCAGGAAGTTTTACATCCAATCACAGAAATGATGTTAACAAATAAATCAGACAATGCTTAGTGTTTAGTGATAGACAGTAGTGGTCTTTGTCTGAGACCGAGACAAAACCGAGTAAAGATGAGGTCGATTCCGAGAAGAAACAAAGACCTTTAAAAGGTGGTCTTAAGACCAGTCTCGAGACCAAGACTGATCTCGATACCATAGTTTTATTGGACTTATGAATATGTTTTCCTACTTTCCAGACAGCCATGTCATGTCACAATTTCACATCCCTCTTTGATCCCTTTTCCTGTTTCCTTGGCAAGACACAACCCCACATATCAGTCACCTAAGACCTCTACCACCAAATGAATGTAATGTAATGAAGGATGACATGAAAAACTAATCCAAGGTAGTGAATTATTTGTCGGTCAAAGTTATTTAATCATCGCATAGCAATCAACCTGTGAAGCACAACTGTCGGCTGCTGAACATCAGTCTTCTGAGTTTGAGTTCCTGATCAAACAGCTCATGTTTATTGCAGCTGCAAACATGGAATTAATTATTTTGTTGGTTCAATTTCAGCACGTCATTCCTCCTTTTTGTCAAAAACTTGATGTCTCTCTCTCTCTCTTGCAAAATGCAAAATGTAAAATGTAAATGCAAACTGTTTAGGCGCCGAGCTGCACACTACATTAGGAAAAAGCATTAAACAGGCAGACTATTTAATTCGCTTCCATTGTGTTTTGATATTACTAAACAACGCTTTGTGATCTCGTAGGCTTGTTTGTCAGGCACTCTCCGGTCTTCATAATCAAACAAAGCATGAATCAAATCGTTTTATAAAAAAAAAGAAAAAGCTCCAGGTCACAGTGTGTCCTCGTGGCGGTAATGCTAATAGCTTATTATGCTGTAAACGCTGAGCTGTATTCAACCGCTGCACTCATGTAAATGTGTCCTTTCACTGAATAACTGTGGTGTAATTGAACGGCGTCACTGGGTCCGTAAAGAACATTATGACATTAGGGCATCAATACACACACACACACACACACACTAACAAATGATGACACATGCATGCAAACATGTTCATTCAGGAGTCAAGGTCAATTTACATCAGATGTAAACACACAGATTTTAATTCCCCGTTAGCGCTGTACATAAATACACATGATATTTAGTAGATAAACAAGTATTTTATGTGTTTGGTTTATTGATGCTAGTCTATGTATCTGAGAGACAGGATTTTTTTCCATTTTTTTCAGACCAAATTTCTGTGCCAGACAATGCTCAAAAACTGAAACTGTGTTATGTTCCATATTATTGATTTAAAGGTACAGTGTGTAGGATTTGGCGGCATTGAGTGCTCCTCCGCGTACTCCTCCCTTTCCAAGACTACGGTAATGTGAGTCGGCGAGTGCAAAACCGTGGTAACCCCGATCACCTCGCTCAAAGGCCATCCATACCATAATAACACTTCTTTAGGAGCAACAGAAGTCAGCTAGCGGTTCCACGGTTTTGCACTCTGCGGCTCACGTTACTGCAGTTTCACATACTGATGCTTTGTCAGACCCCTTGGCGTCACTTTTCGCTCGCAGTTAACACGGGCTTAATGTTGTGAATTAAACAAAAACACTTGCTTAGGTTTAGGCAACAAAACTACTTAGTTTGGTTTTGGAAAAAACTACATGGTTGGGTTTAAAATTATTACATTTGTCCAGTGAACGTGTGACTTGACATTGTGAACACGGGACAAAAACAAACAGCTGATTGTAAAGTGAAAGTGAAACGTAACACACGGGACATGAACAGCGGTCTCTTTAAACTACGTCACCACCACAGCACTTTCTCTGAGCGTTAACTGTTGCCGCGGATGGGTTTACATTGTAGCTAATGGAAAGCCCGGTGTGTCAAATACTGGCGATAAAGGGTGCCTTGTGCAGCGGTATCAAACACAAACAGCCGTGACAAAGAGTCTGTATTGGACGCCGTGGAATGAGAACGGGCTGAAACACAACGATTCTTAGTTTCAGGTGATTATACACTAATGAAAACACTAATAGACCCTCAGAAATGTTACACACTGGTCCTTTAAATTGCCTTTTCAAATCAATGATTTGTCAATGCTTTCGTCTATATTTGAATTCATTTGTCCCTAAAACCACGCTGTGATTTGAATAGTTCCTATTTTACTGTATTTTCCTGCAGCATGCTTTGTTTTCTAACTGTGCTGAAACAGTATGGGCTTCTTTTTGGGGTTGTTGTGTTGGTTTTATAGGTTATTCATAACCTGCAGCAGCACGCTGTAATCAGGAACCTTAACCAAATGGATTGCTCAGTAATCCCCTCAGTTGAGGTCACAGACAGGTGAAGTTGAGGTGAGTACCGGATGACTAACGGAGCAGGAAGGAGTCTTTTTCATTAATGGTGGTGATTCACTGGATGCTTGAAAACCTCAGACGGTGACGGACGACCACATCGTAACGATAAGAGGCGCAGGATGTATCAGATGTATAAACATCAGTGCCATTTATTTGTTAAGGCTAACAGATGTCTAGTAATGGAAAAAAAGAACATCAGTTTTATCTCCCATCAAGGCTAAAAAGAAAATATGTATTTTCCGGTGTTTGTTTATTGATGCCAATATAACTCTGATACGACTGTCTGCCAGCTTAATAAACTTTTTATTAGAGAGCAAATTTGCTGCCAAAAATGCTAAAACCAGCTCCAGCTCTCCAGACTCCCGACTTGGGAATATTATGAAACTCAGTTTTAATTCCAACCCGACTGTTAATGAGGCAGATCCTCTTTTAGTGTCTTCATCTCAGATTAGAGACGTGGACATTTTGTTTCTGTCACTGAGAAAAAAAACTGATATCAATCTAACTGCCTGTGATTGTCGGCTTTCGGCAACATTTTACCGTAAACTGGGCTGGAAATTCAAGTTCTAAATGGGTTTTTCACACCCAAACACAAACCGTAGGGAAATGAAGAGTGTCCCCATTTTGTTTTGGGGAGATTGCTGTCAAAAATTATTTGGTTCATCACGCTGCCAAATACATCCCAAGACCCTGCAAATAGAGAGGCTGAATAAATGTGGCTGGTTATCCATTAAAAAAGTTACTTTTATGCAGTTTTAGTGTCATCTCCCACCAGTTATTTGGTAGATTATCTCCTATATTTATTCATATTATCATGTTATATTATTATTTCCCAGGAGGCAAGGTGACATCTTCAGATTGTTTGTTTTGATGATGAACCGCTGGAGCTGACCCGATCTCAAAAACCCATCGGCTATCGGTCGGAAGAAAATTTAGCCTCTGTTGGCCAATATTTCGGGCGGATAATACTTCCTCTTCCATGCGTCGGTCATTGCTTACAGTCCGATTAGTACCTTCAGACGTGAAAATGGAGTAAGAGTTGAGAGACGATGTCCATGACTGGATTGCATATCTGCATTTATATTCAGATATCTGTTTATAGAGATGAATTAAAAAGCTAAATCATCGTCAGACGATAGCCGACGGGTTTGATGATTGCGTTTCGGCTCAGTTTGAAAGACGTGGGCATGAAGAAGGCAATTTTAATAAAAGATGATAGTTGAAAGACACTCGCATTATGGGAAATGTGAATCCACTTGAGCTTAACTCATACTAGGGACTAAACTCTGTGCCTTGTGAGTCACTCAACTTTATGGAAGTACTTTACTAAATTACTGGAGTACCCCTTTAATTAATCATTTACTCTACGAAATGTCAGAAAAGTGTTTAAAAAAAACCCTTTCACAAGTTCACAGCCCAAGGTGGCATCTTTAAATTGCAACCAAGAGTCATAAGATATTACATTATATTATTATATATCAGACAAAAGTAGCACATTTGAGAATGTATTTGACAGTGAATGTTTGGCATTGTTGCTTGAAAAAAATGACTGAATTATTATCACGTATCAGAATAGTTGCTGATAAAAATTCCTGTGGATCAACTAACTCGATATATAATATAATATATTATATTATAATATAATCTTCACCATAAAAGAAGTGAGATTCTCCATTATCATTGTCAACCTCAGTATGCAGTGTGGCACTTTTCATGATCACAAAGGAAGTAGCTAACACTTTCTCTATAGAAGGATTATGAGACAAAACCTTTTCAGAGTTTTTTTTTATATTTGAACAAATAAAACAACTTTTGATTAAACTTGAGCGCTACATATTTGTTTAACAAAATGACACTTCCAGTTATTTAAATGTCAAACCTGTCTGTTTCTGCTCCACATTATCCCCTCATGGTGGTGAGAGACATGTCTCTATCACTCTTTGTGCTCAGAGCATGTGCTTGCATAAAACATTGTGTATGACCTGAAGAGCAGCAGTTGAAATCCTGCACCTGGGAAGTCCAGACAGGAGCAGCGGACGTGTAATAATCTTTTTTTTTTTCAACACCCTTGCTGCTCGATGGATGATATTGAGTATGTAGTGTGAGGTATGAAAAATGGTCAACCTTCCCTGAATAAACTGGGTGTCAGATTATGACAGGATGAAGCTGAAACATCTTCTTCAGAGCCAATCAGGGGGTTTCTTTTCCCCCCTTATTGCACACGTTTGTGATTGGGAGCTGCTTTGGGTTGTGCTCAGAGAAACCAATGAGCTGGCAAAAACACAGAGAGACAGAGACGTGGAGGGAGAGAGAGAGAGAGAGAGAGAGGGGAGATGAGATCAGATACTTGAGCGTCAAACTGCTTTCATCACCAGCAGCTCCATTTGAACATCAAAGCTCTATCAGCATATGCGTAACAGACACCAGTTACAAAATAGAGACTTGAAAGAGAGAGAATGTGTCTGTTTATGCATCCGCAGTGTGTGTTACTACGTGTGTCTGTGTGTCTCCATGTTCTCCATCAAAGTAACGCGTTGTCTCCTCTGATCTCCCCTCGTCCTCCTCTTCCTATTCCTCCTTCAACCTCCTGCTCTAGCTGTGAGGTTGCACCTGTCCTTCCTCCTTACTCTCTCTATTCTGTTACCTTCTCCTTCACTCTTCTACCGTCTTCTTTTCCTCCTCTTCCACCTCCACTCCCTCTCCTCCTCCTTCCTCCTCTGTCTGGCAGTCACTTCCCTCGGTGACGACGGGCCAAAGCTCGGCTCTCCTCTTCCTCCTGCTCCGGCTGGTCTCCTGCGTCCTCGAACTCTCCGGGCATCACGCCAAAACTCTCCTCTCGCCTCCTCATCGTCCAACCGTGAACGCTCCCTTCTTCTCTTTCCTTTTCAACCATCTTCCTTATTCTTTCCTTTCCTCTTTTCTTGAAGCAACGTCTCAGTTGATGAGTCGACTAATCGGTCCTTTTGGTTTTAGTCGACTGAGATTTCTTTAGTCGATTAGTCGTTTTTTATGCTTTTTTTCATGCAGAATTACTTCTTATTTCTGAGAAACTAAGTGCTTTTGTGTGATTCTTTGTGGAGAAACTCAGTTTCACAGATCTGTCGATTAACCCCCTGAGGCCCAGGATCCCGACTGACTTTACTCTCTTTCAGAGGCTCTAGTAGGTTCAGTTTTAGGGCTAGAGTAAAGCTACAGATATCACACGAAACTAGAAAACCTGAGGAATCCATTGGTCATACTAGCTTGTCGGAAAGGAGGCTAAATAACGCTCCAAAGTTGGGCTAAATTTTAGCGAGGAAAAGCTGGCATGGCCATTTTTAAAGGGGTCCCTTGACCTCTGACCTCAAGATATGTGAATGAAAATGGGTTCTATGGGTACCCACGAGTCTCCCCTTTACAGACATGCCCACTTTATGATAATCACATGCAGTTTTTCAGATGAGAACGTGTTAGTATGACAGTATAGAGACAGGAAACAGGGAGAACGAGACGAAATGGCATAATACAAAGGTTTAAATGGTCTCTTCTCATTTGTTATGTTCCTCACAAACCTATTCTCTCTTTCCTTCTCTCTCTTCTCTCCTCAGGGTATCTTTGTGTTGGGTTTACCCTTCGCTCTGGTCCAGTCAGGTTACGTGGGTCTTGTTCTGCTGGTTCTGTCAGCCTGGGTCTGCAACCACACAGGGAGGATCCTTGTGGCCTGTCTCTATGAAGAGGATCAAAGGTATGGGTTCTCTCATATTCTGCATAACTGCAATATCAATTTATAATCAGATTACATTACTTTATTTACATAAAAGCACTTAATCAATGCACTTGGCTTTCTATTTGACTGATAGCAGATGGACTAAGCAACTTATTTAACTCTGTGTCATTGCTGTAGCACATCTTGGCTCTGCTTCCAAGAGAGCTCTTGTCACTGTGCTCTGTACTGGGATGTTTTTTCATTGTTGGCTAAGTCAGAGTTTCTGCAGCTGCTGCTCTCCTCTCTGTATTTTCAGCGATGGCGACTATCATTTGTGACAACAGGGTCGTCCTCATATTTATTCCTTCTCTTCTATTCAGACTCCTCGGGGGAATCTAACCCCAATTGTGGTGCGAACGCTGCAGAGTGGAGAGTTTTTAGAGTCCAAATACACAAACATGTTATTCTGTTCATTCAGCAGTGGTGAGCCGCCTCAGAAAAACACCGCCGCCACACAGCTAAAGGAAATGTGTTCTGCAAAACTGTGGTCCATTTGTGGTTTGAGTTTACTTTTGCCTCATTGATTTGTGGGTTCAGTGTAATTAAATTCAGATCAGTGCAATTGAGCTGAGTTTGATTTGGAATATACATTAGCTAGCTGTAAAATAAATGGATGGATGGAGGACGGAACCTGCCAAAATAAAAAATAGGTGAATAAATAAATGACTCGATAAGTAAATAATGCCATTAAAAGTAGCAAAAATAATATAAAAAATAAATGTAGTCATTAATTGATAAAAATGTGACATATATTAATGTTTCTGTTTTAATTTGTTTTTTTAATTTATTTACCTTTGTATTAATTCCCTTATTTATTTACACTTCTGTTTAAATTCAATTTTTTTTATTTATGTATTTATTTTTAGGATTTTTTAAATGTATTTATTTATTTTTTGCATTTATTTTTATTTATATATTTATTTTTGATTTATTCATTTATTTTTTAATTAAAACTTATTTATGTCTGTATTCTTTCTTTACACATTTCTTCATACATTTGTTTTTACATTTCTTCATGCATTTCTGCTTAATTATGCAAATGAGGGGACGTTGTTTTCATGTTTTGTCATACTTCAGTCTTAGCAATCAAACTCAGAAAGGGGAGGTGGGTAGGACGTAGCTACACACTGCACCTTTAATAGTTCAACGACAACATGCTGTAGCTTTGAAAACAGTATATGTATCAGATGCAATCGATCACAGTAAGAAGCAGGGCTGCAACTGATGATTATTTTCATTGTTGATTAATCTGTCGATTATTTTCTCGATTAGTCGATTAGTTGTTTGGTCTATAAAATGTCAGAAAATGGTGAAAGATTAGTGTTTCCCAAAACCCAAGATGACGTCTTCAAATGTCTTATTTTGTCAACAACTCAAAGATATTCATTTTACTGTCATAGAGGAGTAAAGGAACCAGAAAATAATCACATTTAAGAAGCTGGAATCAGAAAACTTTGACTTTTTTTCTTAAAAAATTACTCAAACCAATTAAAAAATAGTTGGTGATTAATTTAATAGTAGACAGCTAATCGATTAATCGTTGCAGCTCTAGTAAGAAGGTGTTTGTATCTTTCAGTGGAGGCTCGTTGTCAAAGGTCAGAGTGCGACACAGCTACCAGGACGTAGTGGAGGCCTGCTGCAAAGGACTGTGGCCTAACTGGCCCGGACTGGGGGGCTGGATGGTTAATGTAGCTCAGGTAACACACACACATACGTTAAAACCAACACACACTCTCTTTATTCTGCAAATCAGTCTGCACATAAATTGAGTCTTGAAACTTTTCTTATACTGAAATACTTCTAGATTACTCTAGCATAATTCAACATTTATATTCTGGTTTGTTTCCCACAATATGCATGAAGTAATCATCTCTTTGCACCTTGTTTCTTTTTATTACAGGTCATTGAGCTGTTGATGACGTGCACCCTGTACCTGGTCGTCTCCACCAGTCTGTTGACTGACAGTCTATCTGTGATGGCTGTTCCTAGATCAGTGTGTTCTCTGGCGTCTCTGATGTTCCTGCTGCCCTGCCTGCTGCTCACTGATCTCAAACCAGTCTCCACCCTCAGCCTGCTCTGCTCTCTGGCTCACATACTCATCAGGTGATTGAATAGAAGACGCATCAGGAGCAGTATAGATTTGTGCATCAGCTGATCGGCTGACAAACTCGCCAGTCATGTTGAATCAAGACAACAAGGCGGTGTTTATAATGTTTAAAATCTGCTCTCGTTCTCACTCCTGTGATCATTCTGCAGCTGCTGCTGGTTCTGCTGTCTGCTCCCACCTGCTGCTACTCTCTGCTCTTACTGGTTGTTTGATTTATCTCTCATGCCAGGTGTCTTGGTAAATGGAGCTGGGTCTCTTCTTTTGGCTATTAAGTCATGTGCAAATACACATTTCTTCTCAGTTTAGTCCCTCACAATTCAAAGCTTAAGCAGAGAGAAACATATTTCATCTATTTTTTTGCTTAATCTCTTGCTGCTGCTTGGATTAATTGGGACTCACCCTCGGGAGCAGATGTTAAATAATTAAATAAAAGTAACCATTTGTTGCGTACACAACGTTCAACGCTCTGAAGAAGGCGTATGTCTATTGTGATGTGAGCCAATTAAACAAGTGAAATGTTAGTATTATGTCCTCCTTGATTTTGAAATCTGGGATGTGCTACCCGATCATATTTTTATACTCAGAATGTATACTTAGTAAAGTAATAGTAGTAATACCACAGTGTAAAAATACTAAAAGTAAAAGTCCTGCATTCAAAAATGTACTGAAGTAAAATTACAAAAGTATTAGAATCAAAATATACTTAAATTATCAAAAGTAAAAGTACTTATTATCATGCAAAATGGCCCATTTCAGAATAATATATATTATATTATTGGATTATAATCATTGCTATATAACTGTATACATCACATTAATATTGCAGAAGGTTATAGTGTTGAACATTTTAAATATTTAACTGCTGGGTGGTTTAATCTACAATAATATATCATAATTTATTAGTTGATTCAGATTATTAATACAAAATATAAATCTGTAAAGTAACTAAAGCTGTCAGATAAATGTAGTGCAGTAAAAAGTACAATATTTCACTCCGAGATGTAGTGGAGTAGAAGTATAAAGTAGCCGTAAATTTTACTTAAATACAATGCTTGAGTAAATGCACTTTTTTAAATCATAGTTTATTTATTTTCTTTACTTTTCTATAATTTATATATTTCTTCCATTGTTTTCCTAATAAAAAGCTCTTACTAGACCACCCTGTACAAATAAAAAACAACAACAAAAATTAAAAAAAATAATTTTATTTATTTATTTTTTAAATAAAGGTTGAATAAATGAAAGGATTATCATTACATTAATTTTAGATGCTGTATTCATAGAGCATTATCTTTTGTCTCTGACCCTCTGTCAGCCTGCTGGTCATGCTGTACTGTCTGAGTCGAGCCAGCAGCTGGTCCTGGTCCACTCTGTCTCTGTCCGTGGACCCGGAGGACTTCCTCGTCTCCGTGGGCGTCATCATCTTCTCCTACACCTCGCAGATCTTCCTCCCTCCTCTGGAGGGCAGCATGGAGGACAGAGGGCAGTTTAACGCCATGCTGGGCTGGACGCATGGAGCCGCCTGCGTCATGAAAACTCTCTTTTCTTTACTGGTTAGTGTTGACATAGCAAAAGTTCCTGTAATTATTGAGTTGATAGCGTTGCTTGTATACGTTTGTGATGCCTCTGTGTTGTCTATATAGTGAAATATAGTTTTATTTTATAATTTGTTGATGGTCAAATATCCATTATCGACATCTCGCTGACTACAGCAGGTCTAATCAAGAGATGGAAGAAGGCACGGACAAATGGAGTGATTGATTGACTGATTGTTTCCCTCCTCCATTAGGCCGTGTTGACCTGGGGGGCAGAGACCAGCGAGGTCATCACAGACAACCTGCCCTCTGACCTTCGACCTCTCGTCAACCTGTGTCTGCTGGCTAAAGCCCTGCTGTCCTACCCTCTGCCGTTCTACTCTGCTGCTGAAATACTGCAAAGCTGTCTGCTTGGAGGTGAACACCACAGATGACAGGTTGATTTTATTGCCCAAAGTATTGTCCCCATACATGAAGTGAGAGTTCCTTCAGGCTCATCTATTAAAGATCTAAAGTGCAATGGTTAAGATCATGACTGTAGATCAACATTTTATACGTTACAGTGTCTGATATGTAGGTAACTCGTGGCCTTAGGTAGCTGCTGTTTCCTTTACATATCTCTAAATACTCTGTGGAGCAGCAGAAGTCTGGAGAATCAGGCCTGAGGCTGGTTCCCTGGATAGTCAATGAAAATAGCGTTGATGTCTCTCGTACTGCCCAGTTTGCCTTGAGCATAATATTTAATTGCTCCAGAGGTCACCAGTGGTAAACTGTGGTTAAACTGGGCAACTTCCAAGTGGGAATATCTGCAGAAAGGTTGTGTTGGAACGGAGCAGGAGAGCACAGTTGACTTTCTATTAAAGGTTTGTTTAGCCCACTTATGTTACATGCTGACATCCACCCTCGAGGCCCCATAACTACCAAAATGATGGCTCCCGAGAAAAATAAATGGTTAAAGGTGACCAATAAAGTAATTTGACAACGGTTGAGGAAGTATATGTGTTGATGAACAAAGCATTGTGTTATTCAGCCCAGATATTCAAACACTGGACACTCAACAAGTCCCATTAATTCAAATAAGATTAAACCAGAGGTTCTCAATCTTTTTACAGCCAAGGACCCCTTATGAGATAGAGAATATACCGGGAACCCACTATATATACATAACATATATGTAAGTTATGTGAAAGAAAAACACAAGAGAAATGTTAGAAAGATATTAGACATGTATTAAACATATTTGCACATCCTAAGAGTTATAGATTTGTTAGATTACAACGTGATTTATGAACTATTATACTGTAGATTTAAAAATGTATTTTAAATTTTAAAATTATTTGTTGAACTATGAAGCCTCTTGTAAAGAAAAAAAAATCTATCATGATAATTTAAATGACTGAATCAGAGCCTGGGGGTCCCTGGACCCCACTTTGAGAAGCACTGGATTAGATAACTTTATTAATCCCCAGCGGGGGAACTAGTTTGACTCTCCACAGTGACAAATAACAAAAGAGATACAAAATCAGACAAGTCACAGCCAACAACATATGAAATACGTACTACTACTACTACACTAGTAACACCAACAAACTAAGACATATTCTAGAGGATGTTAGTGTAGCTCAAAGGTTAACCTAACCACTAAAAAACTATGTAAATACAATTAATTAATTAATTAATCAATAAAAGGCCGAGGGATGCACCTTAAATGTAGTCCGATAACATAAGCAAAACATATGAAATAAAACCTCAGAAATGATGTAAAAAAAAAATACAACCTATGACTCAGAAAACAAACAAATATCACATGCCACTTATTTCCATCTGAGAGCTGAGTGATCAGGGAAACTTCACTAATGTGTTCACTGTCAATACATTTTGTCATCATTGCTGAACTTTTCATACTTATTGACTGTCAGCAGTCATGAAGTCATCACATTATGACACTTTACGTTTGCACCAAGTGATGTAATGTCGTTAAATTATGAAAAATTCCACAACTTGAAATGACAGAATTTGTCCTTGTATGCCCTCATTAAAATTATGTCATACTGTAAATAAGAAAAAACATCAGAGGCTGATGACACGTCTACATAGATGCAACAGGAAAACAATGAGTCAGAAATAGAGCGACCCATAAACAAACATTGTGTTGCAGGTTGAACACAAACTGCCACCAAAAGCAACTTCTCTGCCTCAATCTTCCTACAGATGTCTCATCGTACTCCAAACACGGAGGTCGAGGCGTGTCTCGTCCGGCCCTGTTGGTGCGCTCCGCCTTGCTGATGACATCATACCTGCTGGCCCTGCTGGTCCCCAGGTTCTCCCTGCTGATGGGTTTGACAGGCAGCGTGACCGGGGCGGCCATGACACTCATACTGCCGTGCCTGTTTCACCTCCGACTGCAGTGGGGCCGCCTCGCTGTGACGGACCGGCTGATAGACGTGTGTATACTGAGTCTGGGGGTCGTCTGCAGTGTGTCTGGGCTGATTTGTTCAGTGAAAAGACTGGTGGGAGGACTGTAGGATGATGGATGGATGGATGGATGGATGGAAAGATAGATGTGTGGGCAGATCAAACAGGTCATTTTGAGGACAGTTGAAAGCTCTCCTTTGTAATATTTTCTGTATTAGAAAACTGTATCAGTGCATGATGACTCTAGTCCTTAAAGCAGCAATAATCAATAATTTCATCGTTCATAGTTAGTTCACATGAGTAAGTATGATGTCAAAAGGGTCAAAAGTGACAAATCCACTGAGAATTATCACCAACTCTGCAGTTCCTCTGAGCTCTACTGAGCATGTGAAAGAATGCAAGTTTAAGGCACTAAACATTTAACAATAGTAATGAGCAATGCATATTCTGCAGCAATATAAGGACAGTAAAATCCTGAAGTTACCATGGTGAAATATTACACGTGGAGCCAAGTGAAGATGAGAATTAATCAGTAATACAAAATAAAAAACTGTACGTCAGCCAGCATGTTTCTTTAAGCTTCTTATAGATCCACCTGTCAAAACACGGATGGCATTCTATTAACCAAACCATCAAAACTTTTAAAAATCTCATTTCCCACACTGTCTTGTTTGTGAGAAGAAGAAGTAAAAGGAAATGTAGTTCATGTTGTTGAGAGGAATGTCACACAAAGTTGGCAATAATGTCAAGAATGTCTGTTCAAGTAGGACGTGGAGTTTTGTTACATTAAAAACTGAAGCATGAAAAAAGCAAAATTATAATAAACTACGATACAATTAACTCTATTTTTGAAGATTTAATGTCGAGATGAACCTTTTTGCTGTGCAGCATTATTGTAAAAACTCTTCTGCATATATATGTGAACCTTATCTTTATTGTTAAATTGGTCTAATTAGCCTTTAGGAGAAATAAACATTAAAAACTATATCTTCTCCTCCTTTGGGCTGGAGAAGATTGAGTGATTGTCTTATCTCTTGTCTGAATTTGTAATTGTTAAAGTATGTATGGAGTGTGTGTCTGTGTGTGTGTGTGTGTGTGTGTGTGTGTGTGTGTGTGTGTGTGTGTGTGTGTGTGTGTGTGTGGCAGGTGGGAGTAATCTTGGCTTTGGTTCGTCTTCTGTTTACGTGCCTCCAACGCACTGTGGAAGTGGGTTGATCCAAACTGTGAAAGAAAAGAGAAGAGAAATAAGAACCACAGAGGAGACTAAAATGGTTTCATTTTTCATACTGTTAAAAATATGTACTGAAAATGTGAAAAGCGAGAGGAAAGAAAAATGAGCAGGAAAAAGATAAGACTGTGAAAGGGCGAGAACTGAATCACAGCTGAATTAAAGAAGGTCAACAGAGGGAGAAAGTTGCAGAGGAGAAATTAAAGTTTTCAGTTTTTTTCCTCTGGGGGGGGGGGGTCGATGTGACTGAATTTCTACTAGTTATTAATCAGACATATAAACACAGACATTCACGCAAACCACTGCACCACAGTAACCTCTCAAAACTGAAACAGCGCCCAGCAACAAAGCTACACTTCCACCATTTGGGACTGAAAGCGGCTATCAGACGCCAGTAAAATGTTTGCCGACAAAGTGCCATACAAAAGTTAAACAAAATTATTTCTATTCTATTGTCATAATTGTAATGTCTCTACCAAAATGGCCTGTGTTGAACAATAATATATTATAAATATATGGAGCGTTTTCAGTCCAAAATGGCGTCAGCGGCTGTTGTCAAAAACACACCGGAGTTTCGTCTCTTTGCTTCTAACGGCACAAGGTAACGTCGCAAGGTAACGTCGCAAGGTACCGCGCAAGGTAACGTTGCAAGGTAACGTCGCAACGTAACGTCGCAACGTAACGTCGCAACGTAACGTCACAATGGTAACAACTAACTAGTATAAATAAATAAACACCCTTAATAGAATTTCTTACGCAACATTACGTAACAACGTTACAAGCGGAAACTCAACGTTGACGTTTGATTTCACACGGGACACGAACAGCGGTCTCCCGGGTGAAAGTCCTGTGTTTGTTTGACCCGTCCACCAACATTCCTACCAGCCCTTTGTGGACTTTATTGACTCTTTATACTCGTTATTATACCAAGTAACTTTCAATAACGGCCGCTCCATATACTACGTCACTTGCTCTGTGCGTTGCTTGTTATAGTACATCACTTGCTCTGCCCGAAACGTACAATGCCAACATTTATTCTCATGACTGGGCTGCTAAATAACTTCAATATAACCAGAAATGGCTACGTTTGTATCAGAAAACATGATAAACATATAATTTGTGGTTAATATTTGGGTGGTGATAATAAAGGGTCTGTTTCTCCACACGTCGTTCAATCCTGCTTTCCTTCTGCCTACTTTTTTCAGGTTTTTTTGTTAGGGTTACGCTTACAAACTGTCTACCTTCTCATGTTACAACCTCACACACACACACACACACACACACACACACACACGACGCACGCAGGCACAGCTGACAGGGTGACAAAGTCTTTAAGCCAACACACCTGTCACCTCCTTACAGATATCATTATAAGACGTGTGTGTGTCAGTTTCATATGGTGATATGGCATGTACACAGCATGTCAATCTGTCAGCTATCCATCGCTCTCTCTCTCTCTCACACACACACACACACACACACACACACACACCTTCGACGGAAGATTCAGACAGATTCAGACACTGGATGCCAGCTAAGCCACCCTTCACACCTCAGCAAACATTTTTAGGTGAGCCGAAGGTGAAAAGACGTCTGGGCGTCCACTTGCTTAAAAATAAGAGCTTTTTTAGATATCTGCACGTAACCAGGTTAAATATATAACCCTTGTTTTAACCTGACACAAATCACCCGTTACAAACCGGTAGTAAAGGAGCATTGTCTCCTTCAGTGCCTCCACCCTGCTACACAGACTGAGATCAGTTTTCACCCGGCTGTGCTGCAGTAACACATGGGGATTAATGAAGGGACGTGTATCACGTTACGTATTTAATCTGCCTTTTGAACCATTTCTGAAACAGGTCCAGACTGGTGGGATTTTCAGACAGTTTATGACTGTAATAAGTAATGTGATCACATGGCTTTATTGAGGGATAAATGAGTCCAACACTGCTGAGGTGTTTACTTGTAATTTGATAACGCTCTCAGGCTAGAATTACTTAAACCAAACATGTTGGTTTCTTGTCTTTTCAAGAAGTCTCAACGTAAAGTAACCTTCACTCTGTGCAGCATCAGGGCCTGGTCCACTCAGACTGGATCATTCAGAGTCTAAACGAAACTTGTCAGCGTGAGTCTCCTCAGTGTGAATCTGTGAAACTACCAGCAACTTTGGCAGTCGTGACCTGCTGGTGAAATCAGATTCTAGCGATGTCCCAGTTTTTAGGGTCAGTCTGGCCTCCAATTGTTGCATGACTGGATTTCTGAAGTAGCACACTATTCCCACCCGGGGACAGTATTTACAGCACATGTACATGTCCTTTTGTAACAAACAAACAGGACAGTGCATCTGCTGTACAGAGGCAGAAATGAACATGAAAACAGCATTAAATTACAAGCAAGAAAACCCAGCGATTTTTCTGGAAGCCACACACACACACAAAAAAAAAGGAGACAATGTTCCCTCTGTGCTGATATCTCGGTGACCTCTAGGTTTATTGATTTATCATAAAGCAAACCTAATACCTTGTTATCCGCCACAGCTACAGTTGTCCCCAAAGTTGTAGTCAATAGACCTGGAGCTGTACTTTTTGATAAATGACGCTATTTATATGCTGGGCTTTTGCCATATACCTTTTGGGTTATAGTGAATTACAGTAATAGCACTTACAGTAACTGGTGCACCTTTTTGTTTTGTGTTTGGATTTTTGGATCACTTTGCAGGGAGGTCCTCCTTGAAAAATGATCTCTCAGTGACTAGTGTTGTACAATATGCCCTTATTCTTTACCACCTATCCTCTCCAATCACCCGATACTTACACAGGTACAGTATTTTTAGACCTCATTGGCTCTGATTTAGCCGGAGCGTGGGCTGGGTTGTGCCATGTCGTCTGGGGTCAGGTTGGAAGGTTGTTTCAGTCGATCCCACCGGAGCCAATTATGCACAAGATGTATGCACTCACCACACTGTGAGCTGCTCTGGATAAAGGTATCCACTGTGTGACATGTGGCTGTCATGATGGCTGTCCTTCAACCTGGTGACCCAGGTTTAAACCCCTGTGAAGACAAGCATATATCCTACTTTAAGGCCCAGTTACACCAGCATTTAAAAGAAACGTTCTTTGGGATGGATACCACTCTCATGTCTGTAGGCCAAAATGTGAAGCTACCGCCAGCGGCTGGCTAACTTAGATTAGCAAAAAGACTAGAAACAGGGGGAATAGTTAGCCTGGCTCTGTGTGAAGGAAACAAAATCTGCCTTTCAGCACCTCTAAAGCTAACTAATTAACACATACTGTAATATCTAATTTATTTAATCTGTTCAGAAACCTAAGTGCAAAAATGTCAATTCACCGTTTTATGGGAGGTTATAGAACGGATAATTTCTTGCTCAGGACCAAAGTGACTTCCTGGACTCTCCTCTGGTTGCCTGGCAACTGGTCCTGAATGGTGAATTTTATCCATAGACTGTATATAAGAAGTGGACGTAGTCACTGTGACGTCACCCATTGGTTTGTGGACTGCACTTTTGAAGCCTCGAGTTCGGCATTTTGGCCTTCGCCATCTTGGATTCTGGTTGTTGTAGTGGCTAGAAGGGAGCCCGCAAACTGGGGAAACTCTCGCGAGATTTTTAAGGTTAGGCATTGACCTTGAATAGTTAAAGTTAGGCAGTGACCTTAAATAGGTTAGAATAAGTTGTTGGGCAGGGAGTCTTGTGAAAGTTTTTGCAGATTTCAGATCAGATTTTGCAATTTGCGGACTTCTTTCTAGACACGACTTTTGGCCGTCGGCATTTTGCAACCAGAAGTGACACGAGAGGGTGGAGCTGAGTACAACCGAATGCTGACGAGGACATTTTTAGGCGAACAAAAAGGTTATAATTAACTTTCACGAACTGCAAAGTTGTAAGACGAAAACACAGACAACTCCCAAACCCGGTCAACGCCGTGGTAGCGCCCTAAAGCATACCCTGCTTTATGGTCTATTTGACTCTAAATGGGACCATAATTTACTAAATGAACATCATGCTGTATTGAAGAAGACTTGAAACTAGTGATTGAGACCATAAACTCATGTTTACAATGTTTACTGAGGTAATAAATCAAGTGAGAAGTAGGCTAATTTTCTCATAGAGTTCTATACAACCAGACTTCTTTTTGCAACCAGAGGAGTCGCCCCCTGCTGGCTGTAAGAAAAAATACAAGTTTAAGGCACTTCTGCCTTGGCTTCACTTTTCAGACGTGGAGTTCGTCCACTGTCCCCAGCCCTGTGAGTAGTCGCTACGCCAACAAGCTTCTAGGACCTGCTGAATCCCTACTAGCTCCAGGGTCAAACCAGCACCATTTAGATCTACCAGGGTAAACCTCTGACCTCCCTACACAAGTCAAATAACTCAAAAGAGCTTCAAATATTTGAGTCACATTGACAAGGATTTTTTTTTTTAACAATTTCTATAACATTATACCCATCTGCACTACTACACCTTTATCAGCACTGGGCTTTTACCGCCAGAGGCACATGGAGCGCTTTCCAAGAGATCTTCACCTGCCTGACAAAGCAAATCAAGAAGCTCCTGCTGGAAGTGAAGAGGAGAGGAGGAGAGGAGGAGAGGGGGTGAGAAAGAAGGGAGATAGGGGTGAAGATAGATAAAAAAAAAAAAAGAGAGACAGACAGAGAGATCATAAGATGGTGAAGATGGAGACAAAGATTGATGGAGAGAAAGAGAGGAAGAGGTAGCGTAGTAAAGTGAATTAGCTCCAGTGGATAAGGAGCTCTGTGCTGACTGCCAACTTTGCTAATCCTTCTCACATCTGGCTGGCTGGCGAGCACACTGTGTGTATATGATGGATGTGTGTGTGTGTGTGTGTGTGTGTGTGTGTGTGTGTGTGTGTGTGTGTGGGAGTGCCTTTGTAGGGCAGCGTACATGTGTGTGTGAAAGTCTGCATATCAGCTCAGCTCAGCTCATATGGTCATGCATGTGCCTCCATATATTCAGTGTGTGTGTGTGTGTGTGTGTGAATGAATGTGTGCATGTATACGTCATAAATGTGTGTATGTGTGCCTCCCACAGCACAGTGCTGCTTTCAGAGCGATAAAATTCACACACAGAAACCAAACCTCTCGCCCCTCCGGAGCTTTATTGGCTTAGTTCGGTGAATTGTTTCTGTGGAATAATAACCTTGTATCTCCTTTAGACAATAATTGTGGGGCAAAAAGGCTGTATCTCCAAAGAAAAGGCTTTTTTAAGCTCCTTTTGAGAAAATGTGGTGGATTTTGGGCATAAAGAAACCTTTAACTTTTGTGTTGGAGTTGAAAAATCAGGTCCAAAAAAATTTAAAGGTTTTAAAGGCCTTTGCACACCAAGTCTGCATTTTCCTTCCAAAATTGTTGCATTGTCACGTTTAAAAATAAATATGACCTCACGTTGTGTGAAACACGTTTACACACCGACTCTGAAACTTTCGTCAGTCATTAAAGTTTTCGGAAAAGGTTTGATTTTCTGCGTTTTTTTCACAAAGAGCATTGTTTGATCACTGAGAGACACCGTCCGTGCAAACGTCATCATCCAAAATGGCATCTGATAAATTGATTCACGTCTCCCAGCAGAAAGGACTTTATACGATAAGGAAATAAAGTTTACGATAAAAGAAATATAGAGACGCGTAATTCAACGGTTTGTATGATATCTTACAAACAGTTATTTTTATTATTTTTGGTATATTTTCCTACGAATGTGCAGTAACACGAGCGATCAGTGCGCCCGCACAAGCTCCTGCAGTGTTTAGGTAACAAAACGACTTGGTTAGGTTTAGAAAAAAG
Organism: Adelosebastes latens; assembly: GCA_916700685.1. Classification (NCBI taxonomy): domain Eukaryota; kingdom Metazoa; phylum Chordata; class Actinopteri; order Perciformes; family Sebastidae; genus Adelosebastes; species Adelosebastes latens. The sequence continues at coordinate 100,165 of CAKAKR010064241.1, forward strand.
ATGGGGATTTGGATTAAAATAACTCCGGAAGTGGTGTTACTTAAGTACAGAAGTTACGAAACAAATAAATCAACATTGACTTCTGGTTTCACACGGGACACAAACACCTGTCTCCTGGGTGAAAGTCTGGTGTTTCTAGAGCCACCCATCCACCCAACCTCCTACCTATGCGGACTTTGTCGCGTCACGTCAACTGTACTGGCTCACGATTATGTGCGGGTTACATACGAATTATACTGCATTGCTTTTTGTAGGTATAACATTGAATGAGAACAGCCTGGTGCAGGAGGGTTACCAACATTTAAAACAGCTGTGTGGCAGCAGGTGCAGCCATCAGTGCCTCATGGGCTTTACAAAAAAATATGTGAACAGTAATTCAATCTCAATAATATTCAACGGCAGAAATAAAATATACTGTAAGAAGAAGATGGCAATAACAGTCCACATACAGAATAAGGCTATAGGTACTGATAACAGGTTTGTACTGTATTCAGTCTAAGCCGCTGTGCCTTTTCAAGAGCTGGAAAACTATTCAGAATAGCAAAGGCTCTTCTGTAGGTTTTTTTTGTTAATTCTCTGAATAGTCAGGAGCTCTGCATTGTGGGTCAGATGGTGCAAGTCCATGTAATGTTATGTCAGCTGGAGCTCCTTGAAATTGGAGCAAATGCAAGGAGGTCAGGACGAGGCTAATGTGGTCATCTTTCTCAGTCCTGGTTCACCTTCCAGCTGCCGTATGTTGGACAAAGCTACACGTCAGTGAAGTCAAGGGACAAGAGTGTTGCAACAAGTCAAATTAATACATCGGGAGGATGGGAGGACGGGAGGAATGGGATGAGTGTTCTCAGTATTTTGCATTTTGTGGAAGTAGGTTACAGTATTTTCAAATTAAAATATCAGGGATATTTTGCCGACCAAAGTACACAGCCCGGTCGCACGAAAAGGTGTATGAATGTCACGATAATGCGCAAGGCAAAAGCGTGTAATAAGGAACGCCGTTCTTGCTTTAGGCGTGTCATTTGTATGGCTTGTAGTCTGTACTGACTGCAATGTAAATGCATCAGCGCAAATATGCTGCGCTCAGAGGTAGTGACGTAGAATAAAAAGTGAGAAAGGCTGCCTATGGCTGGCGGTAGGGGAGGTGGATGGGTCTAACAAACACAAGACTTTCAACCAGGAGACCGGTGTTACGTCAGTGACGTGTTTTTTAGTGACGCTTGTGACGAGTTTTCTGTACTTCTGTTACGTTGTTTCCATACATATTGCACTTAGTTTACGTACTTATTTTATGCCCAACCATGACGTTTTTCCTAAACCTAACTAAGTGGTTTGGTTGCACCCTGCTGGTGCTGCACCTCCATACATGTGAATAATATTCACGCTTCGGCGTAGCAAAACGTGACACTGACAGTGACACGCTATCCTCTAGTGGACAGGCATCTATTACACGCTTTGGCGTGATACCGGGTTGCAGGTTGCTGGTTGCTTTGGTATCATAATACTGGAATATTGAAATACTGTAATTCAGCTGTCTAATATATGTTCAACCTACTTTAAAGTGCATACTTGTATTGACATTTTCTTGCTTTTCAATGGTTTGAGTGGCTTCTATGAATAAGGTCTTTCCATTTTGCTGTGAAAGTTAGTGAATTACTACTTTTTATGTTTTCATGTAGCTTGTGTTTTCATTTTATTTTGGCCTTTGTTTTATCACTTTTTACACTTTATTTCTCATACAGTGTGTAGGATTTGGTGTCATCTAGTGGTGTAGTTGCAGATTGCAACCAACAAAGTACCCCTCAGCTCACTCTTCCCTTTCCAAGACTGTGGTAACGTGAGCCGCCGAGTCGCTCAGAGGCCATCCTGACCATAATAACACTACACTTTTACACTCTGTGGCTCACGTTAACAGTTTCACAAATGTGTCGGAGAACTACGGTGGCCTTCAGGTAACGTAAAAATGCCAGTGTTTGGTTTGTCCGTTCTGGGCTACTGTAGAAACATGGCGAACTCCGTGAAGAGGACCCGCTCCCTATGTAGATATGAAGGGCTCATTCTAAGCTAACGAAAACACACATTTATTATTTTCAGGTGATTATAGTGTATAATCACCTGAAAATAAGAAATGTGTGTTTGTGTGAAAACATATATGAATATTATATTCCATTTCTCTTCAAAGATCCCGTAAATGTTCCACACTATTAAGTTTATATCTATTTTATAGTATGTATTTCACATAATTGTGGAGAGTCTGCTGGTTTGGAGGGGATATATTAAACTAAAGCGATCTAGTGGAGCATGCTATGTGGGTTTCTGAGCACTCAACTTGGCCCGAACATTATAATCAAACCACTTTGGTCAGCTGCTGCTGCTGTCATAAATATTAACGAGCTACGGGCACTCCTACAACTCTATCAGCGCTGTACTCGCTCATTCATCAGACCAACTCATCTGCAAATCCATCCCTGGCAAGACTCTCACTTTATCTGAGCCCGCCAGTCCACATCTCCACCAGCTCCAGCTACCTCCCCCTCTTCCTCTCCTCCTCCTCCTCCCCGAAGCTCACACCTCCATTTGGCTGTAACCCGCTCCACTGTGCTGCTGCCAGCGACTGCAATGAGTTCCAAAATCCCTAAAATTGATCTTTTCATCCCAGCCATATCCTTTGAAAATAGGCTAGTCAAAACACTTTCTGGTTCCTGCACCTGCTGCCTTTCTTACAAGTCTTTCTTTCTCTACACGTGCTTTGATAGTCGCCTGCTTCCTTTACTGTACACTGTGTAGTTTTGGAGCCTCTACTTTCTCTTTTTTTTATGTGACTTGATCTCAGCTCTGCCTCTGGCTCAACTGTCACTGCACATAAGAATCAATGCCCAGCTGACCCACAAGGTTAAACAAAACACAAATAATGAAATAATAATATCGCATCACTGGCGGTAGCAACATAATGAGAGCATTATGATAATTAAACATCCTAATAAGCCGGGGTCACATTTAATCTCTGTGAGTTTGAGGTCAGCAGATGTGGAGGACGCCTCATCATAGAAACGCCACTAATAGAATGAACACAACTGTTTCCTGTCAATATTCAGGTCGTGGTTACATGAAAGTCCAGTTACGGATCCGTTCTGCTGAGATTTTGATTTTAATTTTCCTTCATACAGGTTTAGTAACGTCTATCGAGGCTGATCTGAAAGTCATTAATCAAGATTTTAATTTCCTGGGTTGTCTGGTCTTTCCTTAAAATGTTAGTTTGATAAACAATTGTGTCGTCTGTAGCCGGTAATCTGTTCTTTTATAACAGTATATCAGCCATAGGTATTAGTGGGCTGTTGCTAAGGATGCTAACTGTTTTGTTGTTGACTCAGATTTGAGAAAGAATGGATTATTAATTATAGTTTTTCCAAGAAACGGTCTGGGAGATGAGTCATTCTTCAGGAGAAAACACTTCTTGGTAAAACCTGCGGGTGGTAACTGAAGGGGGAGTAATCTACAATATACAGGATGTAATTTCCATGTAAAAATTGAAAGAAATCAGAAATGATTACAACATGTGCTGTTGAAATAGTTTCACTTACCGGTCGGTGCAGCTAGTCGTGTTTGAATATGATTTACAGGAAATTAAATTGTATTTATTAAATAATATGTGAAAGTAAAAGCAGGTTTTTGTTGTTTTTTGTTTGTTTCTGTCTGCCAACTCTGATTGAATGAATTTATTACATGTTTTTTAATATCTGAGAGAACTCAAAGTAAGAAAATACAGACTGCAAACAAGACAGAAGCAAATGAAGGAATGATCTTCACCACTTTAATAGCGCATTTTCTTAAAGGTCCCATATTGTAAAAAAGTGAGATTTTCATGTCTTTTATATAATAAAGCAGGTTTAAGTGATATATAAATACTGTGAAAGTATCAAAACGCTCAATCCACAGATAAATACACACAGCCTGTATTCAGAAACTGTGCGTTTGAAACAAGCCGTCAGGATTTCTGTACATTTGTGATGTCACAAATCTACAATATTTACACAATTTTACAGTTTTAAACGTAAACATTCTAAATGTGTCCAAGTGTATTTCCTGTTGCAGTGTATGTGAATGACATCAGCTGACAGGAAGTAAACATGGACCCAAGCTGTTTCCATAGCAACGCAATTCCGTTGCCATTCCGTTGAAATGCGCTAAAACGGAGCGTTTCTGACAGAGGGTAAATACAGGTATATTCAGACAGACAGTATGAGGAAAATAATGTGTTGTTTGAACATTAAAGCATCTAAACATGTTCTAGTAGAAAACCAAAATACAAGTATGAACCTGAAAATGAGCATGATATGGGACCTTTATTTGCCTTCCATTAACTTCCTATAGAAAGCAGGAGAAGCAGTGCATGGTGGGAGTGTTTTAGCGAGTTGGAAGGGGGTCAGTATTTGCATAAAGTTGAAAAATCTCAACTTACATGTTGCACACATATGACACATGACATATCGGCTTATCATATAGCTGCCTCCATAGTAATAATAATAAACAACGCAACATGAACTAAAGCACATCGCAACTACCTTCACGCCGATTACCGCTGATAACGCCGTCACCGTTGCGGAGGCGTAGCACCCCACCCTAGCCTTAGCTCTGTCAGCACTGTTGCAGTCGTTTTCCCTGTTAACACCGTTAGCTGCTCCCAATCTCGTATTTAGCACCTTTAAAGCAGCTATAATCAATATTTTTAAAACAAAAGAATCAAATGATAAGGTGTAATGAGACATGTATCAACTAAAGAGCTATTTATTTCCCTCAGGAGATGGTGGAGACCAAAAACAGAGATAAAAGAGAGTGAAAATTGGACTTACATTGAATGATGTGAATGATGATGTTGCTCTGTAACTGTTGGATGTGTAAATAAACAAACACCACATCGAATTAAAAGGCAAAGCAAGGCATTTATATACATACAAAGTGGTGGAGATTTAAAATTTAACATGAAAAGTAAGTATTTATGTTAATATTGTGTGCACAACTTGTTTCCGCTGCAAATTTGCAGGTTTAAATAGACCGTCGTATTGCAAAAGATGCACTAAATATATTTTGCAGTGAGCAGAGTGAATTGAGAATAGAGTTAAACCCCCAACGATTGGATGAATAATGAAGCTATTCTTAATATAAGTATTGAGGAGGAGAATAATAATGGTTATTATTTCAACCATGATCATGAAGCCGTACTACTACCTGCCCTGCTTGACCCCAAACGCCCCCATCAGTGTAGCTTTGGTCTCAGTGTTGCTGCAGTTGAGCCTTTCAGCTCCGAATACACTGATTAAAAATGACCCATTCTGAAGAAGGGCACCGTACTTAAGAAGCCCTTTAGAGCTCATTAGTGATGGAGAGAGTACTGGAGGAAGACATTCATTCTTCTTCTTCTTCTGATTCTCTGTCTGTTTTCACTGATGTGTCAAAACAGTTTATGTCCTCATTCTAACCTGATGATTCTTAATGGCGGGCTGCTCTCAGATACAATTCCTGTTTTCACATCACTATTATCACATTACTAACAGGTACATTTGGGAAACCCAGTCTACTCTAATCTTTTGCAGTTCTACGCTGTGGCAGCTGTGGTGTGGACGGACAGATGATGATTAAAATTAATATCATCACACACTCAGATCGCACACACACAATGACCCACATCTGACACACACACACACACACACACACACACACACACACACAGACAGATCATCCTGTATCCTGCTGTTGAAACAGAAGAGACCAACAGCTGCTGTGAACCAATATCACTAATGACTGACCTCATGATATACAACAAACACACCAAATGAGTGCAGCATGTGTGTTGTGTATTAGCACATGTACTAACTACACGATATGTGTGTGTGTGTGTGTGTGTGTGTGTGTGTGTGTGTGTGTTGTGAAAATAGGGAACATCAGTCTTGAATCCTCCCCTGAACAATTTGTTTTTAGAATTGTATCACGGACATCCGAGTAAGGGTTAAATCAGCAGCAACAGGACTTGGTTTAGATTCTTGAAGACGTTTCACTTCTCATCCAAGAAGCTTCTTCAGTTCTGAACTGATGAACTGAACTTCTTGGATGAGAAGT
>CAKAKR010064242.1:3924-29193 GCA_916700685.1 Adelosebastes latens
ATGCTGTATTGAAGAAGACTTGAAACTAGCGATTGAGACCATAAACTCATGTTTACAATGTTAACTGAGGTAATAAATCAAGTGAGAAGTAGGCTCATTTTCTCATAGACTTCAATACAATCAGAGGAGTCGCCCTCTGCTGGCTGTTAGAGAGAATGCAAGTTTAAGGCACTTCAGCGTTGGCTTCACTTTTCAGACCCCAGAGTTGCCCGCTGGTTGGTGAGCGGCCAAACCACATTAACTAACTTCTTGTTGTTTTCAGAACACTGGTACTCTATTAAGGTAGTCTTTTAGCCTTTTTCAAATGTCATCAGCATAGCAGCGAAAGAAAATGTTGTCTTTATGAACGATTAGTCCAATAGGAAGCATGTACGGGGAGAAAAGAAGAGGCTCTAGAATGAATCCTTAGGGGGTCAATATGGTTATGGAGCCCAGGTACACATGCGGCAAGGAAAAAGGTAAAAGAATAGAGCAGATGGATGAGACTGTACCTCAAGAACATTCTTCCCTGGATGGTCAGAAGCAGTCAGCTTCTCTCCATCGTCATTCAGTTTGGTGATGGTGGCCTCCTTGGACTCCAGACATTTACTAATGAAGTTCTGTTGGGGTAAGACAGATGTGCTGAGTCTTTTATCGCTCATTTTATATATACAGCGTGCAGCTTGTTTTTAATACGTGGTGTGTGTCCATCCCTCAGCTATACCTCATACTGCCTCTGGCGAGCGGGGTAGTCCAAGTTGGTGTCGCTCCAGTCGTAGTTGGTCCTCTCCTCGGCCTGCTGGTCCATCCAGTACAGCTCATTGGTGCAGCGCTGCATGTAGTCCCGCAGGGTCAGCAGGTTGCGCTGTCGAGCGCTGGAAGTGGCCTAACCAAGGGAAGGAAAGACTTTTAGAGCTACGACCACATTTTTCAAACATGATGACTTGGATTCCCTGGAAGTTACAGTGCTAAGCTAACATATTATATTTGTATAAATAAATTTTTTTATATAAATATTTAACAGCATAGGTTTCATCTTTTAAAAAGGCTCCGTAATTTCTTAAAACAGCTGTTCCCTGTGGTTTTTAGCAAACGTTACTCGAATTGCGAGGAAATGGTGCATTAAGTTGGGGACTATTTTCAGCGGCGGATGAATCCACATCTGTTGCTCTAGTGAGTGTTTGTAGCTGCAGGACGGTGTATGTGGGACTGAGTCAAAATCAACTAGAGTGTGTGTGTTGATGGTACTGAAGGAACTCATATGAGACTTTGGATACACAATACTTGTTCGTAGAATACATTCATTGGGCCTTTAGTGTTTTGAACAAATGTAAAGCAGATTTTTTTTCAAATGTAAAAACTTTGACATTGGCAGTACTCATTATGATACAGTAAACTTGCAGTGAAGCGTTCTGTTTGCAGACAGTACTGATGGTGATGAGAGCTGGAATCTTTATTAGCACTGTCAATCAATTAAAATATTTAAAACGCGATTAATCGCATGATTATCCATGGTTAATTGGGATTAATCACAAATCAATTCCACATTTTGTATCTGTTCAAAATGTACTTTAAAGGGAGATTTATCAAGTATTTAATACTCTTATCAACACGGGAGTGGGCAAATATGCTGCATTATGCAAATGTATGTATATATTTATTACTGGAAATCAATTAACAACACAAAACAATGACAGATATTGTCCAGAAACCCTCACAGGTACTGCATTCAGCATAAAAAATATGCTCAAATCATAAAATGGTATAAAATGCAGCCCAACAGGCAACAACAACTGTCAGTGTGTCAGTGTGCTGACTTGACTATGACTTGCCCCAAACTGCATGTGATTATCATAAAGTGGGCATGTCTGTAAAGGGGAGACTCGTGGGTACCCATAGAACCCATTTACATTCATATATCTGGAGGTCAGAGGTCAAAGGGACCCATTTGAAAAAGGCCATGACAGTTTTTACTCACCAAAATTTAATCGCAAGTTTGGAGCGTTATTTAGTTTCCTTCACGACAAGCTAGTTTGACATGGTTGGTCATAATACTTTGATTGCCCTAGTCTTTATAAAAGCAGCCTACAGTCACAAGTTATGCTGATCAGAGCACACAGCCGTGGGCTTAGAGAGTGAAGGTGTGGGTGCGGTTGTTAATTACCAGTAGTTTGGCGTACTTCGTCTGGAGGCTATTGACGTATTCCTGAAGAAAGGGAGAAAACAGGGAGAGTGAGAACAAGACGAACAAGATGAGGGTCATGTGAGTAATTTACAAATATTGCATATTGCACACCACTGTTAAAAATGCGGATTATGTTAAGTACAATTGTGCAAGATTTTAACCATAAGCAATTGTGCAATTTATTTTCAATATAAACAATATCTTTTTTAACCAACTAGTGTAAACGGATCAGTGTTTGGTTGTTTAGTCATGTGTTGCTAATGCTATTTAGTTAGCATTACAGCATTTTGTCATTTTGTTTCTGACTCTAATAAATAATTGAAAGATATAATATCCAATTCAACCGATATTTTTTTTTTTTTAATTAGCCCACACAGTTACATGATTATTACTACTCAGGAAACTCAAACCAGTTTAGGTCACTATGAGTAAATAACTCCTGACAGTCATTCAGTTCTTTACTGGCTCTCTGATTGTACCTTGTCTCCGCTGGTGGCGATGTGAGGAGCCAGAGCCTCCACCTCGCTGTGGGAGATGTTGTGTTCCTCCACCTCGTTCTCCACAGATGGCAGGTCCTGGCCAAAGCCCTTGTTGTTCAGGTTGTCCTGGGCAGGGAGACAAAACAACACACTTCAGTCCACTCCACTAAATTAAATTAGTTTATAATACTGTTGAAACGGTCAAGTGGTATACTGGACGTACAAAGGCAGTTAGTGTTGGCAATGGGATTCATCAATATAAGAACACAGGTACGAACAATCGCGCGGTTTAAGAAGACGTCATGAATCTGACGTAGACCTTTCTCGAGATGAAATTTAAGAACAAACATGAGAAGATATTGGTGAATGAGGCCCACTGTTTATATCCTGCTTTCTTGTTTTCCTATCACCCCCTATTTCTTCAGATTGATCCAGTTGTTTACTTCTTGTAACTTAGCTTCTGTTAATTCATTCTTTCATTATTTTTCTTTAGCTTATAAGGACAGCAGAACCAGCTGAAAGTATAAAAAGTATGTCACTTTTATATAACTTTTAACGAATCCCAGTAAGCAAAGTAAGAGACAGTTGCAGATACTGTACATGAAACTGTATTATTATCTAATTTAGGAATCATTTCCTTATTACAATACATGTCTAACATCAGTTTGACATCTGGTTTCATGAATTGGCAGTGACTTTGGACCTGATCTGGTTTCTGTAAATGACTTTGGACCCAAGATGGTCTTAGCGTCTGTGGACGTATGAGAGAATGTGTGCATCAAGTTTGCAAAAATGTGATGTCAGGTCCACAGTGGCACCCTGTGGGAGGGTGCAGGTCCAGTATGCTTCCTACCAGTTTCTCATCCATCATGTTTCCCCAGTTGATGCTGGGCTTCCCCTCAGTGCGGGTCAGGTGGTAGATACGGTCCGTGTCCTCTTTCAGCTTCATCACTTTCTCACGCAGCTGCCTCATGCTGAATAAACGCGCACACACACACACACACACACACACACACAAGATGACACAATGTATTATTTTTTTGGTTCATTAAATTTAGCATGACAAGATAACAGAGCTTCTATGTGTACAAATGATTATATTTCTTTCTGAACTTGTATTCTGACTAAAAGAACCATGAGCTCTTCTAACAGTCATATTATACCACCATGTAAATTCTTATATAAAAGCCGGCACACTTTCTCTTTCAACACAAATATTTATTCTCAATAATTATATTTAAATATATTTAAATTCTCAAATAGTGGTTTAATTACGTAGAGGGAAACAGACCTTTATTTCTCATTCCCTCTGTTCCCCAGTTAATGCAAACACAACATTTCCTCCATGTTTAAATTCAGTCTAATGTACATTTACATGTACAACGCAGTCATGTGAGGCATTCCAATTTGCCTTTTTCCCTGAATCATGTTAGGCTACCAAGAATGAAACTCAACACTTCCTCCAGGATTTTCACAATTAATGATTTGCATCATTCCCTTTTAAGGCTTTTAATGTGAAAGAAAGTGTTTTGTTTGTGTTTTTTACCCGGCCTTTATTAGCGACCAGCCTTTATTTGTTCATGCTGGCCGCGTCTCGGCTATTATTTGAGATCTCTTATTTAAATACCAGCTTTTATATGAGAATTCACAGTATTTCCAATCACCTCTATTTTTCTGTTGCTGCTAAGCTATCGTCAATGAAACTTAACATTTCCTGAAGAATTTTCAAAATTAATTCAAGTTTCATTGACGGTAGTTTAGTGATTGAAAAAATGGCAAATTAGAAGCAATTAGAAGTATTTAGCAAATGAAAACAGTATTTCTGTTTGAGGAGATGAACTGAGAGCAGCAGAGGTCTTGTTCTTCTGGATATCGTAGTTTAGATATTTTCTAACTCACTCCTTTTCTATCATCTCAGCCTGCGGATGCTGGAGGCGCTTGGCGTTGACGGCGTCCTCATCCAGGCTGTTGAGCAGTTCCAGAGTGTTGAGGATTCTCTTGTTGGTGTCCTCCTGATAGAGGGGCTGCTTCCCCTCATTGATCTTACTCACATCCTGCAGAGAAACACAGTGGACGTAAGAAAGTCAATCAGACAAACAGTGCTGAGCCACTCATTTTTATATAGAAAAAGCATTTTTATTCTTAAAGGTTGGAAAATCATCTGTGCATTTGTCAGAATGAACCGGTCTCTGAGGCCTTTGGGAGACGTTGCTATCAGATTGTACCTTGTTGAGGTTCTGCTCGATGTCATAGCTGTTCTTCTCCACTTTATCAGCATTCTTCTGCAGCTTGTCGATCAGACCGCTCAGTTCTGTGGACGGAGCGCTGGAAGACAAACACAGAAGGTGAGTGGGGACACTGTCTGTTACATCCACTGTTTCACACCTTATTTATCATCACAGACAACCACCGTATTTAATGAGTAATGATGTGAACATCTATGCAAACATGTCAATCAAAATGTCAGTGTTAACACTGAATACCAATCAACTTTCCTTCCCTTACTGTACTCTATTGTGTTTCTTTTTCAGTGAAGCATTTCTGTGCGAGTGAAAATTGGTGATCTTTTGTGAGGGAAGACGCTCCACTCTGTATCTCCAACAGAGTGCTGGATCGTCTCCCTAGCGGCTTGCGTCAATATCAGGACATGCGTTCTCTCAGTTAAACTTTCATTCATATCATATTAATAATTTAAAGGGGACATATCGTGCTCATTTTCAGGTTCATTCTAGTCTATTTTTGGTACCTCCAGAACATGCTTACATGCTTTTATGTTAAAAAAACACATTGTTTTTCTCATTCTGTTTGTCTGAATATACCTGTATTCACCCTCTGTCTGAAACGCCTGTCTCTTTAAGACCTCCTCCTGAAAAAGCCCAGTCTGCTCTGATTGGCTTGCGAGAAACATATGGTGCACCTTTGCAAAAGTAGTTCTCAAGCTGTGGGCGGTATATTCTAATGAGCAATTAAAGTGACATAGGAAGGGGAGCTGGTTCTGAATGGCTTGTTGAATCACATGTTTTCTGATCTAGACAGCCCACAACAAACTGACGGGGTTGTCTGATTTCACAGTTTGTGGGTTGGTAGGAACTCCAGATACCCAAATGTACTGTATATGCACAGGCACTGAAGAAGTGAGTTTTTCATGATATGTCCCCTTTAAGCTTATAATCCTAACATTTGTTTAACCAGGACCTTCAGATCAAGCAGCGTATGGAAAATAAGGTATCATACATAAATTATTTAATCAACATTTATGTAAATATAATATATCACATCAGACTAGGTATCAGCAGATACCCAATGTTAAAGGACTCTGATCAGGATTGGGGCCAAAAAAAACTTGATCGGAACAGTATATTAATACACAGCTAAGTTGATGGCGATCTGGACGGTAAAAGATGTTTCATGGACAAACCAAACTGACATACTGTAACTCTTAGACCTTACTGCAGGCGGGCTAAAATGTGTTATGGTACGCGTCCACAGGGGCGTTTTTTTATCACGAGAGATCGCCTCGCTTCCCAGCATTGGACGCTTGATGGGCTACCATTAGACACAAGGCACTCGGCTCCTGATTGGACGAACGTTTTCCCTCCGTGGGCTGCTGCTCCCGGCTTTCAAACCGGAACAAGCATGGCGGCTTGTTTGGAAACTTTCTTCTCTTATAATCACGAAAATAGTTCACCAAAATGTGTTTCTGAAAACATTTTATGCAAGAAATAAGCCTTTATTTTAGATCGACAACGGTTAGTTTAAAAGTTTCCAGAGGCCGCGAGTCGCATCGGACGCCCGTGATTTTCATAAAGTAGCCTAGACATCAACTTTACGCAAATAAGGAGCGGGCGACGCCATGCTCCGTCTCTTCAATCGTGCCGCCACGCTACCAGAATGCATTGCACGGCTGCTTACATAGACAATGAATGGGAAGCGTGGAAAGGACGGAGGCTGAGGACACGTACCATTACTGACCCAAGTCTGTCCCGGTCTACACTGTTATGATCTACCTAAACAAGCACACCCCCATGTAGCTATGAGCTAGTTTTATAGCTTCTAATGAGCCATAATGTGACCGCTTCTATTCAACACTGTATTGCCTCTGGGATCTTCATACCAAGAAGATGACTCAGAGCTTTAGTCATAACAACACACACCAGTGCCAGAACTGGATCTGACTGAATGGATGAAATTGAACATTATAATAGCCTATATAACATAGCATAACTGAAAACATAAGAACACAGTTCTCACAGTCACACAGCTGCCATACTGTCAGTTGACATCATTCCTTAAGGTAAAGGAAACTCGCCCAGCAGGTTTGTGCAGCAGACACGTCTAGTCCAGTCACTGTGACAATGATCACTCACTGTAATGTGTGTCAAGAGCTTGTGTGAAAAAGGCATGGTATCATTCATAGTGTTAATGTGGAGCACTGGAACCAGCCTTCTGTTACAGTAGATCGACTTCACTACTGTCTTTATGTATTCCTTTAAAGGTCCCATATTGTAAAAAGTGAGATTTTCATGTCTTTTATATTATAAAGCAGATTGAAGTGCTATATAAATACTGTGAAAGTATCAAAACACTCAACCCATGGAGAAATACACACAGCCCGTGTTCAGAAACTGTGCGTTTGAAACAAGCCGTTAGGATTTCTGTCCATTTGTGATGTCACAAATCTACAATATTTAGACCATTTCACAGTTTTTAAACGTAAACATACTTAATGGGTCCCAGTTTGTTTCCTTGTTGCAGTGTATGTGAATGACATCAGCTGACAGGATGTAAACATGGATCCAAGCTGTTTCCTAGCAACGCAATTCCGTTGCCATTCCATTGAAATGCACTAAAACGGAGCGTTTCAGGCAGAGCGTGAATACAGGTATATTCAGACAGACAGTATGAGAAAAATAATGTGTTTTTTGAACATTAAAGCATGTAAACATGTTCTGGTAGAAACCCAAAATACAAGCATGAACCTGAAAATGAGCATGATATGTCCCCTTTAATTGCCAACGTCAAGAGCAGTTTTGCACTAGAACCTGGCTGCTATAAAAAAACATGGCCGATGTCAATGTTTGATTCTAGCTTATCAAAGATATGTGGTGTCTGTATTTATGTTGACTGATAAGTGACAAGCAAATCAGAAATACCCAAAATGTGTTTTCAGTGTCTCCATTTCACAGTTTGTCCACCAGAGAGCACTGACACGTTGTGTGGAGGTGTGCAGAGTCAGTTTGTGTGTTTATTTGTGCTTTAGAACGTTAACCACCGTCAAATATCCTGAATCAGCGGGCTCTATTTGGCAGTAGCTGTTAAGGGAATGTATTGTTTCATATACACGTATCTACCCACATTTAATCATCACTAACCTTTCAATAACCTTCGTGCATTGCTTTTTGTTTATTTAAATAAATCCTTGGAGGAATTCCATTTAACAAATTACAGCGTCCCCCCTTATGATGACTTCACATGCACACCCACACCCATTCACCATTTGTACACAAGTTGCATAACATCTACCGAATGCACACTGGACACTGACTTTAATTTCAAAGCCCCTGCTGGTTTTGAAATTAAATAATCTCAGAACAAGTTTGAACTGAATGAAAAAAAGAACATGTTTGAACTGGTACTGTAAAGTCGAGGCTCATCCAAATGAAAAACACGCTGAGGGGGGTTTCTGTCTTGTTTTTTTAATGAATAAACTCGCTGCTTTGTACAGAGCATGTGTAGGAAGAGATTCAGAACAGATGAAAACTAACCCTGCCTTGGTCTTTTTTATTATTTAACACTCCCACACTGACTGTGTTCAAAGACAATAGCCTTATATTACATAACTGTTTTTTCTTGATTCCCAGAATACTGCTTTTAAATTATAATCCAAGTGTCTGAAAACAATGCTGCGATATACCTGCTCCACTATGTACTCTGTGCTCCAAACATGTTGTCAAATAGTTTCCAGGGAGGCTCGCTGGCTTTAATTCAATGTTTTTGAGTGTGGTTATGTTGATTCTGGGAAGGAACTGGCATCGGAGCGTTGTAGCTTTGACAAACACAACTCAGATGTTTCCACGGGGAGAGGGTTAAATTAGAACCAGAAAGCTCCAGCACTAAGTCATAGAGAGGGGTGTGGAGGCACCGCCGCTGTCAGTGAGCGTCGCAGCAAAACACGAGTCCTGCTCTGTCCCAGCTGCCTGCTCTCCATCCACATGTTGCAAGCCTACTGTACATACATGGACGGAGTATGAGACAATGGGCCCCTGGGGCTCATACTGGGAATGTTTCACGTACCTTTGAGGTTGTTTTACATCTGTTTGTGGTTGTTCTGTGTGTCTTTGTGGAAGTTTTATGTCTCTTTGGGGTTGTTTTGTGTCTTTTTGTGCTTGTTTAAAAAAAATTTTGTGGCCGTATTACATCTCTATGTGGCCCAGAGGCCCCCCTCCACCGATTGGGCTCCTGAGCATGTAACCAGTAGGCCCGTTCCATAGAGGAAATATATTCCAAATTATGGTGCCTCCTCTTATACTTTCTCTTACCCAACTTTCTATAAAGAGAAACCTTGTAACAGGCCTAAACTAGCATTCCACCTTATTATTGTTTGGGTGCAACGGTAGGTACTAATCCCCCGCAGCTCTGAGGCTTTGGGAATCAAGCCATCTTTAGATCTCGTGCTTCAACTTGAAACTGTCGAGGAGGTTGAGGTTGACAGATACCCGAGAGATCACTGCTTTCATGCGCCAACTTAAAAAGTGAATAAGATGAGCAGCAGGAAGAGAAATGAAGAGGGCGGAGCTGCATTATTAGGATTCCACCGTTGCCTGTTGGTGGTTAGCAGCAGGGTGCACAAGTTGTTCAGCGGTGATTACAAGAATGACTTATCTGTACTATGGCATCCTCATTGTCTCATTGCCAAGGTTGGAAATGAACTTTTTTTGTCCACCAGCCACTCAATAGATCACCTGGTGGCTGGTGAGTGAAGCAAAATCTAGCAGCCACTTGCATATCTTACCAGCGTTTGGGTGGTGGCTGGTGCTAATTTCCAAACCTGCCGACCGATACGAGCACAAAAATGCAAATAAATCACTTTTTTTGGTATGGACTTCTTAAATTTAGTGCCTTTTGTTATTTCTTATATTTTTTTCCAAATTTTCTATTGTATTTTTTTTTCTTTTTTAGATATTATGTCTCTTGACTTTTGCTCTGTATTTATTGTTATGCACCAAAAAACACCAAGACAAATTCCATTGCAAACCTGCTTGGCAATAAAACAGTTTCTAATTCCTTAAACAGGCGGAAGACAGAGCATTCTTTTCCTCTAGATGATGGGTGTGACAGTGGGAGGTGTAACACACCTTACACTGGAGAATTACTCCTTGAAAAACAGATTAGTTGATCTTTTGGTACTCTACACCAGAGGGTGTTATTTTTGAGGCCCCTGAACCCCCCTAATAGCCTATACCTGCTGAGTGACAGGGAGCATTATGCTCTCTACTGTCTTTAAAGGCATTCCTCACATCCTTCCAGAGACAAGTGGGACATTTGGTTGGAATGAAATGAGCATGATAGGGATAATGATATAATAAACCAACTTAAGCCTTATTACACACTCTTATCATTTCCAGGGTGGAAAACCAGACAGAACCGGTGATAGGGAATGGGGCTTGGTGGGAGAGGCTGCGAGCCATTCCTCACACATTGTCTTTCTAAAGGAGGACAACCCAAAGACTTATCAAACCAGTTACTACAACTTTACTGCACAGCCTATCAAGCAACCACACCCTCTCTTGAGTTAAAGCACACATTATGCAATCTAATCTGTAACCTCTCTTTTTTTTTGTTTTTTACTCAGAATACACACAGAGACACCAGATCATTGGCATTAAAGTTACATCCTAATAATTCACAATAATAATAGTTGATTAAAACGATCTGAAGTCGTGCACCAGACCAGACAGTTTTACTTGGCAAACAGTCAAACCTTCAAGTTATAGTCCACGACAGGCTATAAACCCCCCCCACACGATCAATTCTCCTGTTGCATGTTCAGCATATGCACCATACTCCGTTAACATAACTACTAAATAACAATCACTACATCCCTACGCTAAATAAACCACGGTTTATATCAAACTTGAGGTGTTTTGTGAATTAATACGATGTTGTGTTTAATTCGGCATACCTAGTATAAATTATATTCAAGTATTGTTTATGTAATAGGTTACTTTTCACACTATTCTCTACACAAACTGCGGTGTATTTTGGTGGCAAGGTCACTTTAAATAGGCGTTATTTTGTATGACGTTTGGCAGTAGAGGTAACGTTACCTGCTGGAGCTAGTTAGCTGACTACACAGACCAGTTCCGGAGGATTCAAACACCGATAAATGAGCTAGTTTTAAAAAGAAAAGACCCCCCCTAGTAGACTAGACTACTTACCCTGATGTCGGCTGCGTTATAGAGGTGGTCTTGGACTTCTTCTTGAACATGTTGACAGGTCACCTGTCAGCGGGCTTCCGACAGGTAAAACAATCCCAGTATAGGACAGGTGAGCCTCAGCTGTGTGTGTGTGAGTCCTCTGCTCGTTCGGCTGTGAGTGAGTGAGTTAGTGAGTGTGTTAGTCCACACAGCCTTCTCAATGTCAGAGCTTCCACTCCCACAGACACTACACCAGCCTTCACTTTTAGTTTACACACACACACACACACACCCAGCCTGTCTTGTTGTAGCCTACCTGTCAGCCAGATGAGGACAGGTGGGGCCACAGAGATAGGCCACGCCCTTCAGCTAGCCTCCCAGGTATTCACACACACACACAAACACACATTACTTAATGCAAATATAGTCCACAGTGTTAAAATACACACTGCATCTGACAACTATAACTACTCAACATAATAAGATGTCCTGAAAAAGAAAGAAATAAAACAGTAACTGTTGTCACTAGGCCTATATTGCACAATATTATGGCTCAAAAACAAACAGAAGAAATACAAAACTATGTAAAACAGGGCGTGACAACACATGTTATGTGTTTAGGAAAAACATTGTGTCTGTTTGTGCAGTAATAAATGTGTTTTATTGTCACAGTAACAGATGGAGTTATCACTACACAGTGCACACAGTGAAAGAGTAGGACATGGTGCCATGTATCATTTAATAGACCACAGATCATCTATGAAATCCTTTGTAGCTGCTGCGGGGGTGTGTGTGTGGCCACACTGGCTGAACCAGTCAGACTCGACAGTGTCCTGCTCCTATACTACGTGGATGTGTGTCTCAGTCAGTGAAGGTGTGTGCCAGTGATACTACTACTGTACGACTCTCCACAGGATTTCCAGGTGAACTATTTCCTAACTGAACAAGAAAGACAGTAAGGAGACATCAAACTTGATTGACGTGACAACTCAGCTCATGTGCACTGTGACTTCACACTTAACACTTAACAGAGCCGGCCCGGTTTGGTGATTTTAGCTGGTTCCCTTTGCATCACAGCCAGTTCCACCACCAATCACTGTGTTCATACACTCATACAGAAACTGCACAGCTTCATGTCTCTGTGATCAGGCTTCTAAAAGCGATTCACTCCATATTTAGGGCTATCTAAGTTAATGCGATAATAATGTGTTAAAGCTGGAGTAGGCGAGGTTGGAGCAAATATGATTAAAAAAAGTTATTTTTATAAAACGGTCTCTATATCCTGACAGTAGTACATGAAACAGGTAAAAAAAAATCATATCCCGCTGACTCCTCCGTTGTCCTCCGGGGCTCCTAACGAACGGCATCTGCAAGATTTCACATACCGGAGGAAAACAAGCAGTAAGAGCTGATCTGAGGTCTGCTGTCCAGCTGCCGTCTATGAGAGCCGGCTGTCAATCACTCGCAAACTCTGACCAAACGGTCAAACTAGGCCGCGCTGATCAAATATGAATCAATATTGTGTTACGTTATTGCCTATTTCTCTCCTCAGATCTTTTCAGAATCATCTTGTAGTGCACGGTTTAGCTGTAAAATGAGAAAGTTTGTGACGCCGTTTGTGAAATCTGGTGAAAGAACGCCAAGTTCATGAAATGACCTGTGATTGGTCAAAGTCTCCCGTCACAGGCTAGATTTTCTAAAGCCTGAAAACAGAGCCATGATGAGGAGCAGCAGTCTAGTTTTTATCTCAGAGCACTCAAATTACAATATGCTGAAAGGTTATTATGGATTTTTTGCCCAATGATGCCAAAAACTTACTGCCTACTGCCACTTTAACGCAAATTAATTTTAACGCTACTAAATTTCTTTAACGCATTAACGCAACTTGCAATTTTTAGGTTGTAGCGGGCTCAGTTTTAAAGCTAGAGTGAAGATACTGGTATCATACGAAACTAGAAAATGTCATGCTAGCTTGTCGGGAAGAACAAAGAAATAACGCTCCGAACTTGCACTCAATTGTGGCAAGGAAAAACTGGCAATTTTTCAAAGGGCTCCCTTGACCTCTGACCTCAAGATATGTGGATCAAAATGGGTTCTATGGGTACCCACGAGTCTCCCCTTTACAGACATGCCCACTTTATGATAATCACATGCAGTTTGGGGCAATTCATAGTCAAGTCAGCACACTGACACACTGACAGCCGTTGTTGCCTGTTGGGCTGCAGTTTGCCATGTTATGATTTGAGCACATTTTTTATGCTAAATGCAGTACTTGTGAGGGTTTCTGGACAATATTTGTCATTGTTTTGTGTTGTTAATTGATTTCCTATAATAAATATATACATACATTTGCATAAAGCAGCATATTTGCCCACTCCCATGTTGATAAGAGTATTAAATACTTGACAAATCTCCCTTTAAGGTACATTTTGAACAGATAAAAATGTGTGATTCATTTGTGATGAATCAAGATTAACTATTTTAATCGACAGCCCTACTTCATAGCAACACACACCTCTGGAGCCCCTTGTGTTGTTTTGTTGGAGAGCTATTGACAGCCTGAACATGGCCTTGTGTTTTTAATTCACTTGAATGTAGACCTGGTGTGTGCGAACACAATGAATTTGAGTCCCTTCCTAACTTAGAGCTTTCTAAGGACTCTCTAGAGTGGAGTTTTCCTCGAACGGGGTCATTCTTTCCATCCCTCCGGTGGAATGAGACAGTGTCATTCAACATCTGGGCTGACGGCCATGACCTCTCAACCATGGAAGGAAAGGCTGTTATCAGCTGGGAGGAAGAGCCGGAACAACCAGCCACGGAAGTGACCCCAAACAATGGTGTGTGTGTGTGTTTCCATGTTCCCATGTCTAGTTTTGGAAATCGAGTACACAGTAAAGTCTTGAGTTCTATCTTTTCCCATGACACCTCTTCCCTCCATGGCTTGTCACATGCAAACAACAAAACCTTTCTGGCAGTTGTCAAATGGGAATAGAACTGCAAGTGTTTCAGTGTTAAAGGTGCAGTGTGTAGGATTTGGCGGCATCTAGCGGTGAGGTTGCAGATTGCAACCAACTTAAACCTCCGCCAAACGTGTAGGAGAACTACGCAAAAACATGAACACGCGAATGGCTCGCTAGTGTTTGGTTTGTCCGTTCTGGGCTACTGTTGAAACATGGCAGCCGGCTCTGTGTAGAGAGGACCCGCTCCATATGTAGATATAAACGGCTCATTCTAAGGTAACGAAAACACGACAAATCTTATTTTCAGGTGATTATACACGAAAGAAAACATACTTATATTAATATTATATTCCATTTCTGCCAATAGATCCCCCTAATAGTTACATACTGGTCCTTGAATTACAGTCTATTCAAATGGTTCTTCATGTGGTCCATGTTCACAGGGAAATCTTATTCAAAGTGTGAGGGTGACTTTATGTGTCTGACTCTTTGAATCAGTTTGTTGCGTGCTGCCAGCAGCTATATTTAACGGCCCCTTCTCACTCTTGTCATCGTTTGTTCTCATTATAGTAAGTCAGTGACCCCAGAGTTCCAGATAGTTTGACCTTTGACTTCAGAGCGGCTCGAGTTTAAAGAAGTCCAAACCAAGCGACAAACACCACCTGACTCACTGCTTGACTGATAAGTGTCTCAGCCTTCTTCTTTGCTCATTCCATCACCTCCAGCCACGTTACTTCCCTCTAATTTGGATAAATTTGGATCTAGACGTGGTGAAGACGATTTGCTGAAGTTCAAACCGAGCATCAGAATGGGGAAGAAAGGGGATTTAAGTGACTTTGAACGTGGCATGGTTGTTGGTGCCAGACGGGCTGGTCTGAGTATTTCAAAAACTGCTGATCTACTGGGATTTTCACGCACAACCATCTCTAGGGTTTACAGAGAATGGTCCGAAATAGAGAAAATATCCAGTGAGCGGCAGTTGTGTGGACGGAAATGCCTTGTTGATGTCAGAGGTCAGAGGAGAATGGGCAGAGTGGTTCGAGATGATAGAAAGGCAACAGTAACTCAAATAACCACTCGTTACAACCAGGGTATGCAGAATACCATCTCTGAACACACAACACGTCCAACCTTGAAGCAGATGGGCTACAGCAGCAGAAGACCACCCGGTACTAGCAAGGTGTACCTAATAAAGTGGCCGGTGAGTGTATATCCATAATGTAATATTAATAAGTGTTCTTATTCTGCCCGTATTCTGATCAGATCTCAATATGCAAATTAGGTAGGTGGAGCTGAGAGACTTTTTAACAAACGTAGTGTGTCTCAAGTGATGTGGGATGTACTCTCACTACTTTTTTTAAATTTGGTGCAATTTGGACACGCGACAATATCAATAAACTTTGAATAAAGAATCGAAGCGGCGGGGCTTCAGCTCTCTGCAGTGCAGCGTGTCGTCTGCAGCCGGCAGACGGTGGCTCATTGACTCTGTACTCTGAAATAATAACACAGGAGATGGAATACACTACAGACTGCAGTTCACTTTTGCTGCCGGATCCTGGATATAGCCTGCTAACGCTACATCGATGCTGGATAACGTTACAGCCAAACTCTTCATCACTTCCCCGGCTGGAGTCAACGAGCATGAGCGGTTAGCCTATACAGGAACAGCACCACTCTGCCATTACAACTCAAATTGTGTACGTTTTTGCCAAACTAATTTATAACTTTACCTCTGGTAAAATACCTTCACTCATTAAATAGAAAGCAAGCGACTAACACACCTATACAATTACCTCCGCTAAGTGTATTTCACCGATGTTGCAGCCAGTAGCCAACTACTCGCGCGACTTGGTTGTTTTTTCCCCCCGTGACTAAGACTAAGACTCGATAAACGCCAGTAAAACACCTCACCTAATTAAATCCATGCTCTACTTTATAACAAATATCAAAGACTAATACGCCTATTTGGAAATTACCTATTTGGAAGTGTATTTCAACAATGTTTCTGACCGCAATCAGCCACATCCGGGGCGACTGTGGCTCAGAGGGTAGAGCAGGTCGTCCACCAATCAGAAGGTCGGTGGTTCGATCCCCGTCTCCTGGTCACATGTCGATGTGTGCTTGAGCAAAACACTTAACCCTAAATTGCTCCCGAAGGCATAGCCATTGGTGTGTGAATGAGTATTTAGATTAGATCCTGATGGGCAAAGTTGGCACCTTAGCAGCCTCTGCCATCAGTGTATGAATGTGTGGGTGAATGCTGTAATGTAGTGTAAAGCGCTTTGAGTGGTCGGAAGACTAGAAAGGAGCTTTATAAATGCAAGTCCATATACCATCTAAATGTCATAATAAATCTACAGATGTTAGTCTTGGGCCTTTTAGTTGGGTTCCCAGTGTCTTCTCGAGAACACAGAGATCAAGCAGCAACACCACAGGCCAAGCAATCGGCCCGTTCTGAACAGGCATGTATTGAACGGGCACTGCGCTTAGTTTATTTGAATGAAGCCAGTCCGTCAACACAGCAACACAACGTGACGTCATCCTCAAGGCGCTGCGTTGGCCAATGAAATACATGAACCTTCTCTCAGTAGTGGTCCTTTGAGAGCCTTCGGAAGAAATACTGCTGAATGGCTCTACTTCTTTCTCCTTCGTAGAGGAGGAGTTCATCTGAAGCCTTTTGACGGACAACTTGAGATACAAGGAGCAGGTGGAGTTAGCTGACCTTTCAACTTGTTGGATGGATTTTTTAAAGAATGTGATCAAACAGATGTCATTTACACCTCCATTAGATCTGATTACAATGTCTGACAACACTGTGACTATGATATGTTCTGCGTACATAATACACCTGCGCTAGCAGGCGTTTTTCCTGATCCAGATAAGATTTTTAGATACACATGTTAATACCAGGAGGAAATAGTGTCTCTATTTCAAAACATTCCTTCTACATGAAATCCAAGATGGCACATGCAGCGGATGTGACACTACATCAGCGGATGAAATTCTACATTAGAAAAATAACCAAACCCTAACCAGACCCAAGCCTGAAGCTCTGCGCAACAAAATGATCCAATGAATGTGCATGAGAACAGAATGAGGTGGAAAAGGCAGGCAGAGGAAAGACAACTTTGTAGAATACATTTCTGACGGTTTTCCTCCTAATCCAGCTGAAGGACAATAACATCTGCTGAGTGAATGACGTATGCAGGCAAAAAATGTATTGTCTCATCCGTGGATATGGTTGTAATTTGGTAATGAGGGTGTAGTGCAGTGATTTGAAGATAGACGGCGTTCCCAAAGGCAGGTAGTTCAGAGAGAAAATATATATCAGATTTGACACAAGCAGCGAGAAACAGTCGGGATTAATCAGAGCAGCAGACAGTGTGCACAGGGTGAATTCACACGAGTTTGGTTTCATTATATGTGACCGAGCATTACTTATCTCACGTCATGTCATCAGAAGCTAACAGTGATATCTTGCAGGGGTGACAGCCCCCCCCGCTGACCCCATCATCACCGCATTCCTCTACTGATACAAGGCTGAGAGTCGATCAATGAAGGGTACCGCCCGTTCTCCTGCTTAAACATTAACATCACGCCTCCCTGCAAACAGCTCATAATGCAACCTGAAACTACATTAAGTCGGTGGAAGTAAAAGGAAACAACGCTCTGACTGGTGGACTGCTTTATTAATGTGTCTATTTTATTTGGACTTCTGAAAAGCTTTTACACCAGTATTAAACCCAATAACTCACCCATACTGGTAATTAATTAACATGTTTTAACAATTCCCTTAAAACCTCCTTTAACTTTTTTTTTATATTAAGACTGAGGTGAAATTTTAACCATAAGGTGAACTGTGTAAATGGTGCTCCTTGCCCTCAGTCTGCCCTTCCAGGCATAATAAACGGGTTTGACCCTTGGACCCTGATAGGGGCATTGGTGTAAAATAATCTTACTTTATACAGTGAAGTACAATCAAATCAGTGTTTAACAAGGTGAATATGATATGATTACATATATTTAATTTAGCTTTTATACGCAGAAGGTATCATTATGATTAAAAATCTCCTTTTCATATAAATATATATCCAGGCCAAGATAGGAAGCAATAAAACAGGATATAGATTTAAGAAATGTAAAGAAGGCGACACAAAATAAATCAAAACATTAGCAATTAACATAAAAAAAAATCATAAATGAAATCACAACCAAGAATTGGGTTTAAAGTTTTTTCAGCATCTGACGTTCCTTAAAATGTAATATAATAACACTGAAATAACCCAGAGAATTATATGATGGTACAAGAATAGATTTAAGTATAATCACAGTTTGACAAAATAATCTTATCTCTTTCTAGTTTTTATTCTGATCTTTCAACCACATCTCAGGGTCTTCACCATGGATGAAATAAGAAGATATAGAAGTATCAGATCAAGGACTACTCGGCTGCTAAACAGCTTCTTTCCCACGGCAATCAGACTGCTCAATCAGAGAATGTGAACTGCACTTAAGAGACTGTTCCTTTAAAAACATTTTAAATTTTTCAATTATAACTATTTATTCTATTCTATTTTAGCGTGCTTTTAGTTTATTTATTAGTGCTCTTAATTATTAGCTAATAAATTTATAGTTTTCACCAATTGTTTTGCACTGAATTACTGAGTGGGGGATGTGTGAAACACAATTTCGTTTTTATGTGGAGCATAAAAATGACAAATAAAGGAATCTTGAATCTTGAAATCTTGAAAAAATATATATATATTTTATGTTTTACAGATCACTGCCTTCTTCAGGATCAGGACGAAGACATTTAACCAGTGCAAACACTATGATATGCTTTCACAGGCTGAATAGAATTCCTCGTAACAAATACAACTGTTAGAGTGACCTTTCAATTCAGCCATGATTACGTGTTAAGAACTCGAGTTTGATCGTGGGGTTTATCTTTATCTTAAGTTGCCCCTGGTTCTTCAGGTAATGCTAATGTAGCCGAGATGGTCTGTCTTTGTGTAAATGGTAAAGCGTTCCAACTGGGTGTAGTCGGGGAGACTGATTCAGGTACTGTACCATGACTGGAATGTTTGGCTGCACTGTTGAACTGGTATGGCAGCATTCTGATCGTGAGCACAGACATGGTTCAACCGTCGGGAGAGGCTGATACGCTGTCTGGGCTCAGGAAGACTCTGATGAAGTACAATACTTAAGGATGAGCTCAACTAGTGTACGTTTAATTTGCTGTTCCGGGGCAGGAGAGAGTAGTGAGACCTGAGTGCTGTACTTTAGTTTCCTGGATCACTAACTGCTGCTCTGCTCTTAACTCTGACCTGTGACCTCTGCGAAGGCGAGAGGCAACAAAAAGACAACTAGAAATAGAGGTGGAGGTAGAAGAAGCAGTAGAAGTAGAAGTAAGAGATAGGATAAAAACTTTATTTATCCCAAGTCACTCAGTTGAGGGTGTCAGGGTTGAATGGCCTGCAGTGGTGGATACACTGTGTGGACCAAATCTCTCCTGCCCTTTAGTTATCTGTGACAGGGTTAGAAGCTGGATCGCTTCCACATACTGGACAAAACACACATTGTTCTGAGCCCTCTGTCCAGCTAGCTAGCATAGTCTTTCCCCCTGTCGCAACCTGTGCATCTCTGTCCCTCCTTTGAGCCACATTCCCACTCCCCCCCAGGCCCCCTGCATTTCCTAGGAACTCTCCAGGCCTGCCATTCTCCATCCATCCATGAGATGCCCTCAGACTTTCCCACCAGTCTTAGTCACCTGATTCTCACATGGGTCAGTATCACCAAAAAGTGCGTTTGAGACTTCCAGAGATTTTCCATTTAACTTCATATTTATTGTATATGAAGGGCTAGAGGCTGTTAGAAATGCATGTTGGCCAAACTCCTGCACTTTTAATATATTATGTGCAAGCAGAGAGTGTATGAACAAACCGCAAAAATATGTCCAACCTGTCATCACCATGAAAAGCAGGTGTGCTGGGGGTGGTGTTAAAGTCGCAATGATGGCCTACTACTATGTGTGCAGGTACGACACGGAGAAAACAGTGCATTCATGCCGTTGTTAGGATTGTACTCCACATTCCCCAGGGAGGTGTGATCTTGTTAACTCTAAGGTGTGTCTGGCTGTCACCAGGGTTTTATTACCTGGAGGAGGTGGGTTCACTGCTGCTGGTATGACAAGTATGACACATGCAGCTTTGGACACATTGTTGCCAAGGGTGGTGCCACATGAATGTTGTTTCGTTGTGTACGGCTCTTCAGGAGGGCTACTCCTGGACATCCTGCAGGGTGTTCTTGTTGTACTACTCTGCCATACTTTACATTTTTTAACTCTGACTTTCCCTTTAACCTACCGCCTTGAGTAGCTTTAAAGTTAGAGAAAAATATTTGAAACCCACGCAGGCTACAACAATAAGAAGATATGGTGTCATTTGACACTGAGATATAAAGTTATGATGGACCCATTCTGTGATTAAACCAGCATGTTTGCTGGGTCAGTACCACGCATGTGAGGAAGCACACAAACGGTGAATTGGCACAGGGTGTGGATGTCATTCCAGACTCACATCGCAGCTCAGGTGTGGCAAACACTGACTGAGTTTACTCGGTATCACAGAGTGTACAGAGAAAGCCGCAGAATAAAAACATAGTAGTGAAGTGCATTCTTGATTTCTCCCACAAATTGTTTTGATATATAATTAATTGTATTAATATTATAATATATATATATAAATTGTAATTTTTACTTGGTAAATTATTCTTTATTCATTTATCTTTTAACGAAACTTTTAATGACATGTGTCATGTGACAAATGTTCGTACTTAATGTATCTGCAAAACACTCACAGACAATGCACTTTATTTGCTTTTCGACAATAAAGCAGCAGTTTCTTTGAACTATTGTAGCAGGTGAAAGGTGTGTGCAGCAACAGCCTGTCAATGACAGGTGTGACCGACCCTTCAGGTTTGAAACACCTTGCATTCTGTAGTCACACACAGATCCATGCAGGCATTCACACAAAACAATCACTCACTCATACTGACACAAAACTATGCCGAACCCTTTGCTGCTTAGCATTATTAGAATAGTCTGTAGGCAACCAGGCGACTCCACCCTGCCCTAAAAAAATGTGTGATCCACTTGGTGAGCCTAACTACTACCTGTGCTCAGGTGAGGACATATTTATCTCACAGTGATACGACATAGTAACACAATAAGCTGTCATTCTTCTGCATGTGCTGAGAAGTGTCACATAAGTCTGATGATGTTCTATATTGTCAACAAATTCCATTAAAAACATCCCAAACCAACAATGAATGTATCTACTAACAGGTATCTGTGTGTATCAAAGCCTGATGTATCTCATTCCGATAACCTTCCTCACATTAACACACAAAAAAACCCTGAAATGTCATATTTCTATTATGTTTTTTCAGCTCTTTCTAATTACATCATCTTGTTGCACCCTCCTCTTCTGCAATGGTTTTTAATGGCACCCTACTACTGCCGAATTAGCGCCACCAGCTGTTTATCTTGAAGCGCTCGACACAGTCGATGGAAACTCTGAATTCATTTGCATTCCGACAGGTTAGGGAAGGTGGAAATGATCGAGGGTGGAGTGTTCAGCCATGATATTAGCACTGTTAGCGACTGCTGCATTGTCACAGTCTCACTGCTGAAAGTTATATACACTGTAGGTCAATCATATAAAAGCATAGAATAATTCTTCAAAGCATATTTCGAAGAAGAGAACAATCTCTCTTTAGCTGTTTGAAGGTTTTTGCAGCTCATGATGAATCAAGTTGTGTGTTGATGTGTGTGTTATAAATATTATAAATTAAAGGTAGTTTGTAACTTCTTACACGTATAAATCATTGCGGGTCGGTGTCCCATGCGCGCTCGCGTGTGGCTATGCTGTTCAGACTCAGACTCCAACACAAACTACACGGAAGCACCAAAACCGCAAAGTTTTATCTAGTGAAGCCCGTCTGTTAAACAGTGTCAACTCTTCCTGCTTCAGCCTCCCGACCGCGGTCAGAAGACACAAGGGAGACCGTAGCTTTGGTCTCCAGGGCCGGAGTCTCTGCTGTACTCTGCTCCGGCGTCTCCCCTGTTCCTTCTGACAGCGGTCGGGAAGCCGAAGCAGGAAAACACAGTATCAGCATTGATTCATGGAGAAACCTTCGTCTGGTCAGCTAACATTACTGCCAAGCAGGTGAAATATAGAGTGATATTGTGGTTTTAGCTGACGTGTGTCGCCTCACTGTTTTGAGCGATGCTCGTTCATGTCTATGTAGAGCGAGCACAAGCTCGAGCAACAGGACGCTGACTTTCGTTGACTTAACGGCCACAGGTGTCGCTGTTAAAAAGCAATTTCTGATTCTTACATAGAGTCCCTTTAAATGAACCATTGTATCTATGTTTTATGTAAAATACATTAATAACAAAAGTGAAATAAGGGAAAAACAAAGATGCTTTAAATAATCTATATGGAGACGTAAGGATGTATTTATGCAAAACAATCTCTGTAGTTACAGGATATGGGAATATGCGTGTGTGTGTGTGTGTGTGTGTGTGTGTGTGTGTGTGTGTGTGTGTGTGTGTGTGTTTGTATGTGAGGAAGCCCTTGGACCAGCAGTAGCTAATGCCCCCAAAACCCTGTCAAAGCCAGCCTGACAGGAAAATGCTGTTCTGTCTGTCCGGCCTGTAAGCCTTGCAGAGCCACCTCTGGTTACAGTCTGGGGGCCAAACCAACACCACACATGCTGCTATTACATTACTTGTGAAGACATTGTGTTGTCTCTAACCATAAATCTGACCCTAACCTTTTAGAGGAATAGTTAGAAATGCACTTATTCGCTCTGTTGCCGAGAGTTAGATGTTAAATGATTGAGCCCACTCTCGTGTCTGTATGGTAAATATGAAGCTACAGCCAACAGCTTGTTAGCTTAGCTTAGCATAAAGACTGGAAAACAGTGAGAAACATTAGCCTGGCTCTGTAAGGAAGGTAACGGAATCCTAAGGCTAAAGGTGGAGACCAAAAACAGAGCTAAAAGACAGTGAATATGGATTTAGATTCACCAGGTTGACACAAACACCACTCCAAATAGTGGAGCGGATAGTGGAAAAAGATGGCTAGTTAGTTGACTCTATGCACTTCGAAATTTGGAGCTAGACATACTCCATCACACAGAGGCTCTCTGTGTACTACCCTCACCTAGTTTAGCCCGTGAGCCAACACCGTGTCCCGGGTGTGGCCGTTGCTGTGCACTGGCAACTTCTTGGAGCCATAGATGAGAGTTGGGCAAGTAGTGAGAACCAATGCCAGTAGTCCATCCTGGAGGATGTGGCTGACTTCTGAAACAAAGGTACTACCTCTACCTCTAAGCCCCTACACCTATGGCAACAGCAGCTATTGATATCTACAACAGTAGGCCTACAAGCCAATTGAGCCTTGCAAACACCACAAAGCAAAGACTCACCGGACAGCCGAAAAGAAAAAAAAAACTTATTGGAGGATGTTAAAGCTGTAAAAATTCAATCAAGCATACCAGAAAACATATAACTCTACATCACAATCATTCAAATTGACCAAGTACATGCATTTCCTTAAGAAAAACATTCTCCGTGAGTAAATTTGACAGCCATCTTGAAAAATGGCCGCCATATTGAAGTTAAAAATTGTAAAAACTATCAAAATTAGATCCAGCATGCCAGAAAACACATAATTTGACACCAAGATCAATCAAATCGACTAAGTAGATGAATTTCTATGAGATAAACCATTAACGGCAGGTCAATTTGGCGGCCATCTTGAAAAATGGCCGCAATCTTGGATTTTCAAGTGGCCGATCGTTTATATTTGCTAAGCGTCCCCTCGGGAATCATCATGCCAAATTTGGTGCTTGTATCACTATTTGCACGAATTGACTGAAAAATGGATGTTATCCGCTCCACTAGAATGTTAATGTCTGCTGGATGAGTAAATAAGCAACTGTTTGCTCATAGATTAGCCTAACGAGTCTATAGGGTGATATGTCAGATATTGTGTTTGTTCTCAAGTTGGCTAAAAAAAATTCAGGTTGGCTCAACTCTGGAAGAGAAAACAAAGGTGAACAGTAAAATTAAACTGCCTATAGTAAACATTCAACAGTTTACAGACCCACTTCCTGCTTCAATCTTCAACCACCGTAGTTGTGCACATACAGTTTTCCAGCTCAATGAAATATTATATTTCCACTTTTATGTTTTACCTAATGGCTTTGGATTTACTGTTGTTTTATAAACCACCCATCTGATCGACGTGTGTTTCTTGCCCAGTCGGACTTCATTGCAACGATCTCAGTGATTACTTTGGTGAGAACAATATAATCTTAATCGATAGAGATTATGACAAAAATAAAACCTACGTACACCTGAAACCTGACAGTGTATGAGCTGAAAGAACAACACCTCAAACTGGTATGTCATTGCAGCAGTGTGTGTGTGTGAGTGTGTGTGTGTGTGTGTGTGTGTGTGAGTGTGAACCTGCTTGGCCAGATCTAGACTTTTGTTTTTCTGAGTGATAATGTGATGTCTGACAGTCACTCACACAGAGAGAGAGGAGGACACTCTCTCTGTCAGACTGTCTCCTCCCCTCCCAGCCCCAAACCACAGGAGAGAAACTGTGCAGCCTCATCAACACTGTGTGCCAATACTGCTCTTCATTGAACATGACTGCACTGCATTGGCACCTACAGAATGCACTATAAAAACAGGCAACGCCTGAGGTCAAAAGGTCATTTGTAATGTGAGGAGTAGAGCAGAAGCAAAGGAAGGAGGAAGAAGATGAGAGCCTGCTCTCCTGAACAGAATAAGAAGTGAAAATGACTTATAGAATATGGAAATAATAATGCAGGTGCATTCATTCATGACTCAAACTGTTCTTCCTGACTTCTCTTTCTATTGTCTTTCTTAGGCTATAGTGTCAGCGTTTTGCCCCGCTGGACCAAAACTAAATCTGGTAACTATACACTATTCATGTTTACCAAAGAATGATTACAACTTATTTTACTGACCTCCTAACCTTTACTGTAGCACCACCATCAGGCCAAAACACAAGACATATCAAAATGATCAGCTAGTTTGCAAATATGACATAAACCCTCACCATGAAGGTAAAATGTATAGTAATTATATACAGTATATATATATGTATGTATATATGTATGTATGTATGTATGTATGTATGTCATAT
>CAKAKR010064246.1:0-25106 GCA_916700685.1 Adelosebastes latens
AAACACAAATTTTAAAAAATGACCTCTCTTCCAGGTGAAGCTTGAAAAGTCAATCATTACCGCAATGCAGCATTTTGTCAGACATTTGTATTCAGTGAATCTGAACTTAACAACCTTTTGTTTTCACCATGGAGAGAGCATTTAAATTGTAAATTTAATTAAGTGCAATGAGAATTCTTTAAATTTCTTCTGTCCCGCTACCCATTTCCTCCAGATTCAACCATTTCTTAAGAAAGTTTTTAAGTCAAGACAATCATAAAGCATATATACATAATTCTCTTTTTAGTTTATATGCAATCTTTTGGCACACATTTAGTCTGAACACAAAATAAATACACAGCACTTGAATGTTTTCTCTGCCTATTCATCCATCCATCACCACGCACGCAACCGAAATGCACACAAAAGCGCACACCACAGTCCATAACTTAATTTTAGAGGGCTACCCTGACGGCCTGGGGGAAATAGTAAAGTAACAGACAAAAAGAAAGCGGTTCTGTGATTCTTATGTATAAATGAAAATGAGCATTGACACAACAGTGAACTGTAGGGCTGACCCGAATGCTTTGAAGCTTCAACTGTTGCCATGGTAATCGACCTCCAAATCAGTTTTCGAATGCTTCGTTTTTGTTTTGTTTTATATATATGTGTGTAATAAAAATGTGTAAATCCTGAAATAGCCCATGAAATAAGGAATAATCCCGCAACATTATTTATTATTCATATTCAACAATATTATTAGTTATTCTCAGACGGATATCGCTGTTTGTTGTGTGTAGAGGTGTGTGTGTGTTCACTGGCGCAGCAGTGGCGCTGTACTGAAGCTTCGAATACCTTTGAATATTTCTCACCGAAAAAATCAAAGCCCAAAAAATGGTATTTGGGACAGCCCTAGTGTACTGCACATATAATCCTTGGCTCAATACATTTTTTTTTTTTTAAATCACTGTTATAGCCAAAAGATATCTAACACAACTGCCATGTTTATATTGTGTGCGAGTGTCAGTATAATGACTGTTATTCATATTTATTATTTATGCTCCAAGGTATTTAACAACACCTATGTTTATTTCTATTTCCGAACATTTAGGTGAAGTGAAGTCAAATTTATTTGTGTAGCACATATTACTACAAATTATCTCAATGTGCTTCACACCAACTAAAGGGGAAATCCATCCGCATGTGTGACCCCAAACAACAACAAACCCACAGCTTGAGAGAGAAGCAAGATCTGGAAAAAATATGCACTTGAGAGAGGATGCAGTTGTGGCAGACCTTGTCATTGGGTCCGCACACTTAAAACTCCACATGCAAATAAAAAACTGAGTGATGTTTTTAGGACACTGCTCCTCTTCAGACTGATAAACATCACACAAAGACCTACTTAAAGTGTCAGTAGGCAGAATATTTTTGGCATCATTGGGCAAAAATTCCATAATAACCTTTCAGCGTATTGTAATTCAAGTGTTCTGAGAGAAAACTAGACTTCTGCAACTCCTCATGGTTCTGTTTTCAGGCTTTAAAAAATCTAGCCTGTGACGGGAGATTTTGGCCAATCACAGGTCATTTCAGAGAGAGAGCGTTCCTATTGGCTGTGCTCCGGTAATGTGACCGGTGCTTGGCGTTCCTTCAAGAAATCTCAACATGGCTGCTGGGTCACAAACTTTCTCATTTTACAGCTAAACAGTACACTGCAAGATGTTTCTGAAAACATTTGAGGTGAGAAATAGGCATTAACGTAACAGAATATTGATTCATATTTGATCAGCGCTGCCTAGTTTGACCGTTTGGTCGGAGTTCACAAGTGATTTACAGCTGGCTCTCATAGAGAGCAGATCCCAGATCAGCTCTGACTGCTTGTTTTCCTCTGGTCTGTGAAATCTTGCAGATGCCGTTAGGACATAGAGGCACATGATTTTTTTCAGGTTATCTGTTTCATGTACTACTGTCAGGATATAGCAACCGTTATATAAAAATAACTTTTTTTAATCATATTTGACTCAATCGCGCCTACTTCAGCTTTAAGCAGCTCCAGGTGTACTATCTGTAACATGACATCATTAACAGGAAATGAAAGACACCCTAACACTCACATAGTACGTACATGCATGAATCAAAACATACACCTTCCAGATATGACAAAACATCTGGTAATGAAGTACCACTGTACTTGGCATATACTGGCAGAAACAATAAACAGGGGAGCTATAGAGGCTATAGAGGCCTAGAGGGTTGAAGTGGTAATAAAGTGCACTTGGGACTTAGGTGTTTAGTGGGTTATGATCTGAGAGGGCTGTTTTGTCTGTTTTATAGCCACTGAGCTGAGAAAACACTGCAAGATTTAAGCATCATTTTTCTTTCCTTCTCCCATTATTACAGAGATAAATGTCGAAAAAACACCCTCATCTTGTAGTTAAAAACATTATTGTCCCAATTCTTATCACCATTTTTTGTTGGTTGTACCGGTTCTGTACTATAAGATGTTTCCTGTATGGAGCAACAGATTCAGATGAGAGCACAACCAACCAAGAGATAACAAAACAAAGGACGTCAGAATAAAGCAAGCCTAGAAACATAGCATCACAAGTATTATGATCAACATGAAGAAACTGGGATGGCAGGAGGAAGAAGCACAGCCATTTAACTGCAGTGGTGAGTGATGAGCTGTCATCTCAAGAGATCTGTCTGTACTGCTTAAACTAACTGAGAGACACTTTATTAAAAGTGTCAATGAGATTTTTTTATTTCATGGTCACATAACTTATTTTTAAGGTTATATGTTCCAGAGCATATCACAATCAAAGGAAAAGTCTTCTATACTGGTTTTGTAGACTGAGACAGACAGAGTGGGAGTTCAGAGTGACACCTGGATGAAACAGAGGGATCAACAGACACTTTGCCCTTTGGATATCAGGGGTTTACTGTTCCCTCAAAGAGACCCAAATGTCACACAGAATCTCATCCAGGGAATAAATAATGTACTGACTCCTGACAGAAACTTATAATTGTGTGATGTTGGGATGTTTTATGTGTGTGATAGAGAGCAAAAGAGAGTGAAAAATAACAAACAGGACAAATATATTGTGAAGAGCATAGACTGTAACTAAGAAGTGGACGTAGTCACCGTGACCATTTCTTTGAGGACTCCATTTCAAAGCCTCGAGTTCGGCATTTTGGCTGTCGCCATCTTGTTTTTTTGCTACCAGAAGTGACACAAGAGGGTGGAGCTAAGTACAACTGAACGCTGAATAAGACATTTTTAGGCGACCAAAATGTTAACTTTCATAACTTGAAAACACACTGTAAAAGGGTTAAAGTTGTAATACGAAAATATGGACAACCCCCAGACCAGACAACGCCGTGGTAGCGACCTGTCAATAACAAGGTAGCCACGCACTAAAGCATACCCTGTTTTATGCTCTATTTGACTCTAAATGGGACCATAATTTACTAAATGAACATCATGCTGTATTGAAAAAGACTTGAAACTAGCAATTGAGACCATAAACTCATGTTTACAATGTTTACTGAGGTAATAAATCAAGTGAGAAGTAGGGTCATTTTCTCATAGACTTCTATACAATCAGACTTCTTAATGCAACCAGAGGAGTCGCCCCCTGCTGGCTGTTAGAAAGAATGCAGGTTTAAGGCACTTCTGCATTGGCTTCACTTTTCAGACCTGGAGGTTGCTGCCTGGTGAAGACTTGAGTAACCTAATTATTAAAGTCTAGCCATCTTTGTAAAGTAGTCATATTATATTAATAAAGCTGAAAGAGCTCTGAATTGTGGGATGTTTTCTTGCACCTGCCAAAATAGCAATGCAAATCATCACCAACTTAACGGGAAACAAGTCGAAGGAAATGACTACAAGGAAATGACTACATGCAACTGACATCAGCTTGAGAAACAATCATCAAAGAAGACAGAAGAGCACGAAACCCATAAAGACCTCCACCAATATGTCATCTTGCAATGACATCAATTCTTTATGGTGCAAAATCCTCATTGCACTCAACCAGAGTTTCCACTCAGCTTCTTGCCCCTTTGTGATTACCATTGTGACTGCTGGATGATGTGTTCACATCTGTGTGAAATGTAAGTAAATGCAAATGTTTTCAGATGCCACTGCAGGGCCAAGCATTCACTGGGAAAGCCTACAGGAGCTGAAGACATCTCAGGCAGAACTGTTAGCATTTTTCTTTTCAAAGGCACTGTGAGAAACTAAACAGTGCTACAGTGTGGCGCTGTCTGTTGCGTCATGGGAAAGGTGATAAGGCAAAGCTACAAGGTTAAGCAGATTAACACTACTAACACTACATGCCAAATAGGGCATGAGAGCTGACCACACACACACATACACATACACACACACACACATAACTAGGACACAGGAAGGCGTAGGCTGGTTAAGGACAAGTGAAGGACAGTTTAAAGGGGCTTCTTCTGGCTGTTGAGACAAAAGTGAGACACACCTGTGAAGGCATGAGGAAGGTTAAGTCAGAGGGTTTAGTAAAGATGGACAAGTGGGGATGATGAACAGAGATCGACACAATAGTTATGGAGGGTGTTGCAGGAGAAGGGTGCGTGTTGCATTCAGAGGTGCCACAAGTTCCTGCTCAGAAACTTCTTTCTAGACAATTTATTCCGTTGCTTAAGGGCCCAGGCTCTTTAAAACAAACAAGGATTAGGTCTGTAACACATTTTGCATATGTATACAGCTACGGCAAACAAGTTTAACTTTTGTTTACAAGGCATAGCTACAACAGAAAGTAGTGGTAGGAGATTATGCCATTTAAATCTTGCAATAACAGATTTTTCGGACACTTGGGGGGCAGCTGAAACTAGCTGTGAACACAACACTGACATATCATCACCTTTAGGTTGACATGGCGAACATGTGAGTTCCTATTTACGCATCCGGCAACACAATCTTTCATTTGGAGTCATGTTTCTGGTCACCTGGCGAATGTAGGTCAAATATCCACTCTCCTTTTAGCTCTGTTTTTTGGTCTCCACCACATCCTGAGGGAAATATCTGGTTGTTTGGCTCCTAATTGCTCCACTGTGTTCACCGGCTAGTTGCTAACTTTGCTGGGCAGATAGTGTGCATTTTGTTTTTAGAGCTTTTAGCAAATAGCGGTGAGAGTGAAACAAAACCAGAAAACTAAAACAATGAGCTAAAAATCACAATAAAGCTCTGTAGAGCTGAGGGGAACTGCAGAGTCGGGTGATAATTCTTTGTGAGTTCATCACCACCAGCGACCTCTATTCACATACAAGTCGTCATGTGATTTCTTGTTGATATAAAAACATGGAGTATAGCCTCTTAATACAAATGACCAAAATGAGTAGACTGAATATAAAATGTCAGAGGACATGGTGGCCGACAAGCAGAGAAAGCAGAATGTCTGTGGTATGTGTGGGCTGAGATACCTGCTGAAAGATTGAAGCAGCTGTGAGACCATGGAGGACAGTCTGTGCAGACAGTCCAAGGCGCCCTGCGGTGGTTGGGAACCTCCCACTGGCTGAGCACTCCGCATGTTGTGAGGGTCAAAGCCCAGAGCATTGAACACTTCCAAGCTGAAACATGACAGAAAATAATGACCTTAGGGGTCAGCGGAGTGGAACAAAAAACAAAATAAACAACCTCAAAAGTGTTGTTTTTGTTCTTGCAAATTTTCTCCTCATTTTCCTCTCCACTTTCTACTAGCAGAAAACGTTGCATGAGACCTCGTTCACTGTACAGAATGGTGTCTTCTTGCAGCAAGAAACGACAACTTTTGAATGTAATGTGACATAAAGTCCAAATATAAACAAAGTGCTTTGCTCCTTCAAAAAAAAAATCAAGGCATTTTTTTCTGAAAATCTGTCATGTTCTCTGCAGTATAATCATCCCAGCACTGTCAAATCTCTGTTCAACCCACCTCAATTGAAAAACATAGGACCAGATGTTCTCAAACACGGTCCACACCTCCTGGTGAGAGACCTGAGCAGACGTGGGCTGTTTGTCCTCATCCTTATCATTCATGACAACATCACCGGCAGGAGATTCCCACTACACACACACAAATGACAGATGTAGCTATAAAATCCAACAGTGTCAAATTAAAACCTGTGTATAATATGAAAATGCATCCTGCTGTCTGGGTAATTACCATTTTGGTTATCATTATCAACTCATTCAAATCTAAAACAGAATAGATTTCCCCCAATGCTATCTGGGTATAAACACAATACACGACAGAATCAGGGTAAAAAAATATCTTTGTGCATTTTTTGCATGAATCACACTTAAAATTCGCTCCTAGCTGACCTGCGGTTGTAGCTTATTGTAAATGTTGTCCATTATGGAGATGGCACTGGGAACAAGGGTTGAACTCTTCCTGAATGCTTCCACAAGCTCCTTAGCTTCTTGGAAGGCTGCTGAGGCAGCGCTATAGTCCGCCGTTTTACCTGAGTAAACACACGATAGACAGATATGAGCCATCAGATATGTACCAGTAGATGCACATAAAGATACACTCAGTTGCCAGTTCTTTTTGGTAAACCTATGCAAAAGGGAAGAGGATGTTTTGTGTGTGTGTGTGTGTGTAACTTTGTGAGTTATGAATATAAAGATGTAAAACAAAACACGGTGAGACAGGGCGGCGAAAAACCAGTCAGCTCAGACTGACTGTGAGCATGTGTCTTACTGTAAGTCCAACTCTGTTTTGCCATCACTTGGGCCTGTAGTGGTATCAGGCTGTTGTCATAAATCTACTGGGCTCTATGACAGGTGACACCATTCTCTAGGCCTGATCTAACTTACTAACTGAAGCTTTAGAGGTATAATATGCAGGATTTATCTAAAAAACAATGTATAGGCTGGGTATAGACAAAGAAATCCTTGTCAATCACTTTTGACCCACTAGAAGTGTGTGGCGATGCCTGTATCTACAGAGACACTGCCCTCTGACTGTAATTTTTTTATTCACTTCACATTTTGCTGTGTTTGGGATGTTTTTGGGCTTCAGCCTTTGGGCTTCAGGTAGTAGCCCGCATGCATCCAAGAGGAAGCAAGGAAAACGGCGGACACTGCGCCGAAAAAACGCAAATATAGCGAGGCGAAAGCGGATAAAGCTCGTTCCAAACCGAGACTGAATCTGGGGTTGGCTTTCCCTTTCGCTGCCGGATGTGATGCTGTAGGTGGTACGCTGGGCTGTGTTCTGGCAACCGCGGTCAGGGGACGTGCACTTCTGGTGTCGTTGAGCTGGGGGGGGGTCATCTTTGAATGTTGTGTTTACAAACAGTACGTGACAATTCCTGCATAGTGGGCCTTTAAAAATTCAGCTTTTATTACATTTTAGGAGGCTGTAAAAGGTCTGTCCTCACAAGTGGCAATAGCTACAACTGACTACACACACACACTCTCAGCCTGCCAGAAAATCGCATGCAGTACTTTTCCACTACTAGATTTGTTCTTAGCCTCACATGCAGTTTATCCCTCCTTCTTCCTCCTCCTCCTCCTCCTCCTCTCCTCGCCCTACTCTCACAGTCCTGGCACAGAGCCAGGCTGCGTGGTACCAAGAAATCCAGAATCATGTTAGTGTATCAAGGATAAACAGAGCAAAACTCTGTTGTTTTAGCTATTAACATTCTTGGGAGGATTAAAAATCATAGTGCCACTGTTGGAGCAGTCACCACACACAGGTGGACAGAGAGATTGAATGATAGGCTGACACACACACACACACACACACACACACACACACACACTCAGCACTGTAAGCGTGATGTAATTAGATCCAGTGTTGAGATCCAGGGCAAGAAGTGCTGCAGTGGACAACTCAGCATCTTTCTGACACACATTTGAGTGTCCTGTTTTAGCACATGACCTGATTCTGTATGTAGTTCTGTAGGGTTATAGCGCAGTGCAGGGCTGACCACGTCATACCCCAGTGGCTTTTATCCAGGGGATGACTCAGTATCTCATCACCGCTGTCCGGAGAAGAATAAAAGGACAAAAAACGCTTGGCTTACAGTCTTAAAACTGTTATTTAAACCCCTCTGAGAGCTCAGCTTGGCCGTTTGCACAGATATGAAATTTTATGCTCTCGTATCTCACGTAGTATCTCAAGTTTATTAATGGGTTTTTTTTCTCAAAATCTGTTGTTCACATTCAAAGGAAGATCAAAATCAGCTCCTAGGAAACTGGCATCAAATGTTTTCCTCTATAGAGTATGAAGTTATCAAGCTTTCCCAAATCCCAGCAACAGAGAATATGTTAAATAAAACAAAGTAAGAGGTCAACACCTGAGTTGATGTACTGCACACAATGTAAGCCATATTAGAAACAGAAATCACAGCTTATGGAAATGCAGCTAGAAAAAGAAGCTAAAACAGAGCTCATTTCTAAAGTGACTTGTTGTTGTGGAATAGATTGCTAATTTTTTCACTGTGTTACATATTCATTTTCACAATACTTTCTCAAGTTATTGTACAACTGTACGCTGATGTATTTTCTGTTTGGAGACATTATTTTTTATAGATAGTGTTCAGTTAACCTTGAGGATGGCGCCAGTCATAGCTGCAACAAGATTCCAGACAAAAACCCAAGACTGTAAATCTTTAACTAGGGTAAAATATAATTAAATCATTTAAAAAAATGTGTTCATAGGGGGAAAAAAACATTTTAAAAATGTGTGCT
Source organism: Adelosebastes latens (assembly GCA_916700685.1). Classification (NCBI taxonomy): domain Eukaryota; kingdom Metazoa; phylum Chordata; class Actinopteri; order Perciformes; family Sebastidae; genus Adelosebastes; species Adelosebastes latens. The sequence continues at coordinate 8,687 of CAKAKR010064246.1, forward strand.
CATTAGAAGACCGTTGAAAACCACTCAAATACATAACAGCCCTTCCCCCCTTCCACCTACATACCTGAGTTGAAGAAGTAGATGAGTTTTAAAACAGTTTGCTCCATCCACCGCGGGACAACCTGCCCAAAGACAGCAACCCAGTGCTTTTTCAAACACTGCAAGACATCTCGCAGAGTCCAGGGTGGTTTTAGGTAAACTATCTGTTAACAGAAAAAAATTAAATAAACAAACACCAAGATGAAAAATAAATTGCAAAAAAATTTCAATGTTCAAAATGTCAATCTGGCCCATCTAGACTCCTGTTTAGCACACAAGAGGAGATTTGATCCATAATTTTCCGCCCAAAACACATAAATCTGATCAAAGATGAACAACAAGATGCCTTGAACTCATGCAAAGATTAAACCAAATACGCGCCTTTAATCACCATTAAACCAGACATTAGTTTTTTATGTTTTAAATGCATTTTAGAAACAGTAATTAAAATATAGTCTAAAAGATAAAGTGAAATTCCAAAATCCAATGTTACCTCTAGCCAGAGCTCATCGTAAGCGGCCTTCATCTCCACTTCTAACACATCAGACAGCACGTCTCGGAGGCAGACTTCTAGTTCACAAACACTGCTATTGTCCCATTTTGTCTCCTCTTCATCCTCAGTTGTGCTCAGTCGCTTGTTATCTGTGATCAGTTACATACATACGTATTGTATATGAGTAGATACACAAAATAAACACATAATGCAGGACAGCAGTTACTCTTTACATGAGATTATGTGCATGTATGTGCAGCAGGAGAGAGAACGGGAGCATATAACAGGACAAAACAGGTAAAATGACAGCTGTTTTGTGGCAAAAGCATCCTCCAGTGTTTGTATTTTTTGTTTGTTATAACTGCTAAAATGCCACCTGAATTGAACACTTAATACACATGGACTTGAAGTGAGGCAAAGTAAACTGGAAGGGCTAGGAAGACACGGCAAGTGCACGGATGGCATGTGCTGTTACACCATGACATGGAACATGGTAAGTCATTTCCTGTTTTGCAAGAAGCACACACATTAATCCCTGGCTCACCTTTCTCTTCTACAAAGAAGCCTGTTCTCTCTTGACAGTGGGGCTGGACCGCTGCACATCTCCTGCTCTGCATTGGTAATGACACAAGAGGGCCGATGTGAGGCAGCATGGGAGGCTTAATGTTCTGCGGAGGGTGAAAGCCATGTCTGGATCTTCCGATCTCTGCCTCTAAATCACTCTTGCTGAGGGCCGTCACCCCACTCATGAGGGCCTTACAGCATAGGTTCTTATCATCACTAGAGAGGAAAGAGGGGATAACAGTTTTTTTTTATTCAGACAAGTCTATCGAGTGCTACAGGAATGAGTCCTAAAACCTGGTATGGGGTTTTAGTTAGATGCCTGAAATAAGGTCTGTGGTTAACACAAGCTGAAGAGATTTTAACGTTTTGTTACAAAATACATCAATAAATACCCTACTCGTGAATTTTTAACCCTTTATGTGTCTTTAAAAAGGCGGTTGCTAACAAGTGGCTAAATGAGACTACTAAACGTCATCACGCCGACTCCTCTGCGTTTACAGCCTTGTTGTGTATGCTCACGTTCATGCGACCGTGGTGTAGTTCGTTTATAGCCTAACATTGGCTTTGTACTTCTGGCGATTACATTCACACTTCAAAAATCATAAAAGTGGTGTTCATTTGTGAAGATTATCTTGCTGAACAAAACGTGTAAGTATCATAAACGTGTATTAGCCACAGAGCTTATTTTCTGCAATAATTTCAAACCCAATGGAAAAATCCCATTGGCTTTTTGTCGAGGGAACCCGTTTGATTCTAACTTCCAGGTTGGCCTACAAAATTACGTCATCGTGGAGCACTCTATATTGGCATTGATAACACAAACTGGAGGTTTGGTGGCTAACATCGAATCCAGAAGTATCTGTGCTGTCGCTGTGCAACACCAATCGAATGTCTGCCCACTAATTTCTCCTTTAATTTAGCAAAATTATCAATAACAGTGTCTGGAAACAGTGGCAGTCAGAAAAATAGGTCAAAAGGAAAAAGAAGCTGAAACAAAACAATAGCCGCCCTACTGTGCAAGCCAAAAAATCCCTGAACTAAACTCTCTGTGCTCAGCACATCCATTCTTGCCCAATTAGTCTGTCTGGCCCTCTCTTTCTCTTTCTCTCTTCCCAACTGGAACTATCTGGCTGGACCCACTCACAGTCACATGCATGTGCATTATTTGCAGAGGACACAGACTCTGCAGCAGCAGCAGTATATAGCATAGTAGGGGGAGGGGGGACTCACGTGCATAGAATGAGAGCACACTCTGGATATAGACTCTGGTATTGCAGGCAGCACTGCAGCACCCTGTCATCGTTATTCTCAGCATTCAGACCATCTGGGGACAAGGAGGTACAAAGAGGAAGAGGAAGACAAGGGTGACAGAGAGAAACATGACAGTCTGTTAAAGAGACATGTTTAATTCACGACACGGATAAGCTCATGGTGAGCGTGGTACCACTCTGTACAACAGAGTATTGTTTTTATTTTAAAGGCAAGGGGGAAGATTCAAAGATGAAGAACACAAGATGCAGATTTCAGGCCTATTTCAAGAGATGCACTAAATACTTAGAAATAGTCAACAATATCTCTGCTAAATGTCCTTTAACACGTGTCTTTTTGAAGAGAACCTCATAACCCTGTTTAAAAAATGTCTGATCAATATTATAAACACTACAGCTAATACGTGGGTTACCTTATGCATGGGTGAAACCTGGCCTTGAGATTCTCACTATACATGTATGCTGTGATGATGAATTCTGGAGGACCAGCTTCGCGATAGTGCCATCTAGTGTTTATGTTAGTGTTGGGCAGGGATGCATGGCAACTCTGTGTGTGTGTAAGGTAGGAAAGCTCTATATAAATGCATAATGCAATAGGGTCAAAAGCAAAGTTACTCATCACAGGCTGTAATCTCTCACACCTCAAAAATCTAAATAATGGTTTTAATTGCAACAAAATAAATCATGCAAACTCTTCTTACAGTTTTTCTTAATCGCTTTGGCTCAATTTTTCTAAACAGTCTTAACATTCTCTAAGCTGTACGTCCAGTTGTCCCAACTGTTTCATGGGACATCACAACTGTATTGCATGTCGGCAAAAGGTAGTAAAAAAAAATCTGAAAACAGGATCCGCACACTGCATTGGTAGCTCCCAGCAATTTGCATTAGACAACGTTTCGATCTAACAGAGATCTTCGTCAGGCATAGTCAAGTTACCATCACAAAGCAGAACAGGCAATATGTGGACACAGACACATCCCCCACTCAGGTGCTTGTGATCTGCTTGATTGGACGTCAATCAGGTCACACAGCTGGTCCAATCATGGGAGGCAGAACATTCCTCTAAAAGACAACACTGAAAATATCAAGTCATTGTTGCAAAAGCACTAATCTATCACATCACAGGTTAAGTTCAAACATTATAAGTTACAAATCTTCAAAATTATTTATCATTATATAGAAAAATAGATTTATTTGTTGTAAATCTACTCACTGGACCGATCATAGCAGGGCTGACAAAGATCTCTGTTACATCGAAACGTTGCTTCATTCAAATTGCTGGGAGCAACCAATGCAGTGTGTGGATCCTGTTTTCTGATTTTTTTGCCTTGTGTTGATCAAGCACCTGTAAAAACCTTTCGGAAGTGCGTACCCCACAGCTTTTTTTTGCAAAAGGTAGTAACTCACCCAAAACATCTCATTCATGCTTCAAAAGCTAGTTATTGTGTCAGTAAATTGGCCAGTGGCACCAAAATGAAAAGTTGTTTTGTCATCGTGTGAGCCGTACTGGTCAAAATGTTTACATGTTTTTTCACTATGGCAGTCAACCCTGGAAATGACACTGACTTCTGACTGTAATATACAATAATCAGTTTTGACTAGCTGAAGGCTGTTGTGTATCACACTGAGCTGTTTACATTCCCTTTTCAACAGTAGGTCAAAGTTTACTGGGAAAAGTCAATACTTTACATTAGTATACAGAAACAGGAAATGCACATGTGTGTTTATACAGTAAATGTATTTGTGTAACAATGTGTTACATGTATTATAAACAGAAAATTCACCTTTGACCTTTCATATAAGTCATATAGAAGTGAATAGAAAATCTACCACTAAATGACATCCATGCCAGAAACAAACCCTGCAACAATGAAAACTCCTGCTGTAGTTCAGTAAAAAACAACTAATTGTACCTTCCCACAGAACATAACACCTTGTCATAGATATTTATGGACAGATTTTGATGACTGAATGGATCATTTTGCATGTGATGGCTCAAACGAATGAAATAATGTTTAGAAGTTGTGAAGCGCATGACAGTTTCACTGAGAATCAACTCATCAGTTTTGATCAGCAAGACATGTGCAAGTGGTTATTGTGCAAATTGTAGGCAATTGTACTGACTCTTTGTGCCAAAACACGTGCAATTTGCTTGAATGGATGAGAAATTCAAATCTGTTGTGAACAACAAACTAATTGTTCAGAGATTTGAGCCTATTGTTTTGAAAAAATAATTATCATTTGAGAATTGAGCCAAAGCGAATGAGAACAACTGTAATGTGATAATTTAGAAATCAATGACCAGGCTCTAACAGAACTAAACATTTTTACAGCCAAACATCCCACAAGGACTGTAGTGTTGATTTCAAAGATTATTCTATTGTGATGCCTTTACCCAAAGGAAAACATCATCACGTTTTTGTCTATGATAACACCCAACAGTCCCCAGTAGAAATCTGATATGGGCTCATGGACAATAACAACTCTTAACTTCTAGCTTCCATACTTGGTTGTAATAAAATGGTACTTTCATATTTTCCTTAAATCAGCACTCACCGATGCTCTCGGCGGCCTGCTGCCCAGACTGCCCCCGCAGGTTAGGTTCCCGATTCTTCAGACAGTTGTAAATATACGAGATGGCAGGAATTGCCAGGTGGGCCACAGAACCTGGCATGCCTCTCCTACTTTTTAGGGAATCCAGTTCCTGAAGCACCACCCAGGGGATCAGGACTACAGGGAAGCCCAGGGATAAGAGAACATGAAGTGGGGAGAAAGCAAGTAGTGATGAGTCCATATTTCATAACACAAGTGCACTTAATCATAAGTAAATCCCCAAATTAAGGAAATCATACTTTCTTGGGATGTTTTTTTATAATAATGTAATTTTCCACTTTTTGTGATGAAAATCTTTCTTGATGAGTGGATGCTTGTTAACTTAGACTTTCCTCAATTGTGCTATGATCACTGTATCAGGACATTAGCCATAAAATATTACTCAATTAATTACTATGATAGGGAAAATGTAATGGCAAGGAATAAGGGCAAATATAAAATGAAACAAAGAGGACCGAGGACAGGTTTTGCTTCTTTCTTTTGGAGATGCAAACATATTTTGTGTATTTACTTCTAGCATTTAGCTGACAACTGGCCAATCTTGGGAGTGAAAACTAACTGGGTACTTTGTATAATGGCATGTTATATCATAATATAACATAACGAAATAACCAGAAATCATTCTACAAGAAACATCAAGTATTAAAATCATTCACCAAGGCCGTGACATTGGATCTGTCTCACATAAACCAGGTGACTTAGGAGAATGTTGGTGTCCAAAACAAGGATTAGGTCTTGCTGCGGAGGTTGTTGACCTGTAAAAAGACAAGTTCATGTATAGTGAATTGTTTGAAGTTGAATGTCAAAAGTTGACAACTGAACAAGGCATACATTATTGAACTTAACTTATAGTGCCTACATGCAGTCATCAAAGAGTTTGAATTTTACACTTGCATCTCTCAATAAAACAATTATACTTACAGTGTGTGACTGCAGCTCCTTCTGGAGGGTCTGTGTCCATACAGGTGAGTTCCCCATAGCTTTGCATTACATTCATCTCCAATCTCTTCTCAGAGCGGGCAAGATGAAGCTCTTCCACCACTGTCATCTACATAAAAACACTGATGAAAGTACTGCAATATCTTTATATTTGCAGTACTACAAACTGGTTATCTATGGCGACATTCCCCAGCAAAAACTGCTGTTTTTCTCCACTGTATACAAAAAAATGGAATGAAATAGAACACATTCTGTACATATCAACAAAAGACTGCTAAACTTGTTTTCACTCAAATAGAAATTCTAAATCAACCAGGACCGAAATCGTAAAGGTCCCATATTGTAAAAAATAATATGGGAACTTTAAGGATTGCCACTTTAAAAACAAACAAAATACAAACATCCTCTCTGCCATTTTGAACCACTGCAAAAATACTGATGTAATTTTATTATTATAGCTGACAAAATGCTTTCATTAGAATCATTTCTGTCATGAAAAAGGCGTTAAGAAAAGCAATAAATGCAAAACAATCATTGACTTGTTCACATTAAATGAATGATGCTTTTTATTACCTGGTCATACCACGGCTCAGTGACGCTATGAGACGTAGCTGGGAGTTGTTCTGACAAAGATGACCTCTTATCTTGTTCTTCAGATGAAAAACTAGGTGTAACATCCAAAAAGGTGGGAGCTTGTTGGACAGTCTCCTGCTTGGAGTTGCTCCTTGAGGCCCCAGAGTCAGAAAGCTCAGTCCCATGTTTGAGATTTCTGTCTCTAGATCTAACATTGTTATTCTCACCGGGGCTATATACTGGCCTTGGTTGAACCCTTTTTGAGTTTATCACCTGGTCATACCACAGCTCAGTGACGCTATGAGACGTAGCTGGGAGTTGGTCTGACAAAGATGACCTCTTATCTTGTTCTTCAGATGAAAAACTAGGTGTAACCTCCAAAAAGGCGGGAGCTTGTTGGACCGTCTCCTGCTTGGAGTTGCTCCTTGAAGCCCCAGAGTCAGAAAGCTCAGTCCCATGTTTGAGAGTTCTGTCTGTAGATCTAACATCGTTATTCTCAGCGGGGATATGTACTGGCCTTGGTTGAACCTTTTTTGCTATCTTAAACTTAATAGGCAGAGGTGATGCAAAAGGGAATATTTGTTGCTGAGCAGATGATGACTTAACTGTATTATGTGGCACTGATGTGAACTTCCCTGGGATTGTAGTGACATTCTTCACCAGTTTTGAGCTGCTAACTGAGACAGTCTGATTGGCTGAGGTGGAGAAATGCTTTGTGGTAGAGGCAGAGTGAGTTTTTGCTTCTCTACACGGGCTCCTTTGCTTTGTGGTAGAGACAGAGTGAAGTGGTAGAGGCAAAGTGAGTTTTTGCTTCTCTACACGGGCTCCTTTGCTTTGTGGTAGAGACAGAGGGAAATTTTGCTTCTCTAAACAGGCTCCCTTGCTCTGTGGTAGAGGCAGAGTGAGTTTTTGCTTCTCTAAACAGGCTCCTTTGCTTTGTGGTAGAGACAGAGTGAGTTTTTTCTTCTCTACACGGGCTCCTTTGCTTTGTGGTAGAGGCAGAGTGAGTGGTAGAGGCAGAGTGAGTTTTTGCTTCTCTACACGGGCTCCTTTGTTTTGTGGTAGACGCAGAGTGAGTTTTTGCTTCTCTAAATGGGCTCCTTCGCTTTGTGGTAGAAGCAGAGTGAGTGGTAGAGGCAGAGTGAGTTTTTGCCTCTTTAAACAGGCTCCTTTGCTTTGTGGTAGAGGCAGAGTGAGTGGTAGAGGCAGAGTGAGTTTTTGCCTCTTTAAACAGGCTCCTTTAGTGGTAGAGGCAGAGTGAGTTTTTGCTTCTCTAAACAGGCTCCTTTGCTTTGTGGTAGAGACAGAGTGAGTTTTTGCTTCTCTAAATGGGCTCCTTCGCTTTGTGGTAGAGGCAGAGTGAGTGGTAGAGGCAGAGTGAGTTTTTGCCTCTTTAAACAGGCTCCTTTGCTTTGTGGTAGAGGTAGAGTGAGTTTTTGCTTCTCTACATGGGCTCCTCTGCTTTGTGGTAGAGGCAGAGTGAGTTTTTGCTTCTCTACACGGGCTCCTTTTGGCCTTATTTTCTTGCTGCCTTTGGCACATCTTCTCAAACAGTTCTGTTCTCTTCTGCCATGAAGACTCCTTGGAGACGGAGGAGGTCCTACTGGGTTCTCTGGTCTTGACAGCGTTGCTGTCATTTCCAGTCCTTGGTGGTTCCTCAGCTCTGCACTTTCTCTTCAATCTATCCTGCTTCTGTTCAGCAGAAACCACACTGGGACTCATTCGCTGCTTTTTTAATTTGGATGAGCTGCTCTGGGAAGACTTTTCATCTAAGCTGCCTTTAGATGTCTTCTCTGTCCTCTGAGGAGCTGTACCTGCATCGTTCGAGGGTGTTGAGGGTCCCCTTTCCACAGTCTTACTCCCACTGACAGAATTATCATTCCCTGAAATATCATGTTTTGCTCTACTAGAGCATTTTTCCCTATGTAATGGCACTACGCCACTTTTTGGTTTTGTACGTTCTTCCTTGTCAACAGGTTTCTGGTCTGTTACTTGTGTTTTTGACAGTCTGTAAACAGGCGTTTTGATCTGGCGGGTGCTTTGGGAAACATCTTTAACGGTAGGTATATATCTACATGTAGAAGAACAGAAGAAATATCACAGTCAGAGATAACTAACAAATATATCAATTAAGTGATGTTCAACAACATAACATCAACATTGATTTGTTGTTAAAAGTCAAGTATACTGTATCTAACCTCTCCTTTACATCGTGGTTCCTCCTGCCACTCTTGTAATTCTTGGCAACATCTTGTTCCTTGGACTGAAAACATGGAAAAAAAAAACATGAAATCTCTTGTGAACAGCTGTTTGTGAGTACATTACAGTATTGTCAGTATTTCGCTCAACAGAAATATAATCTGCAACAATTTTGTTAATTGATTTATTTTTATTCAAAACTTTTGTTATTTTGCTGGTTCTCACTTCTCAAATAAATCTTTGGGTTTTGGACTATTTGGTCGGACAAAACAATCAATATGATTATGTCATTTTTGGCTTTGGGAAATGGTGATGAGTATTGTTCACCATTATTTTCTGACATTTTATAGAGAAAAAGATTAATTGAGAACATAATAGTCTGATTAATTGATAATGAAACTTTTTTTTACTTGCAGACCAAAACAACAATATAGATTTTACCATATTACTGTCTATACTGTTGTAGCTATCTACTTATATATAATATTTCTGTCTGTAGTCTATTGTAGTCTATTTGTCTGCAAATCAATGAGAACTATTTTATGGAAATATTAGATTTTTATGATTTTTTTCCTTTGCATGATTTTGATGAAGCACTTTGATTTGTCCAGTATCGGCTGGACAAGCCAAAAACAGACACTCCTGTCTGGTTACTTTATCCATGAACATTTGCTCAACTGATTTCCCACAAAGTTATGTGATATTATATATATATATATATATTGATATCATGATATAAAATAACTATGGATGCACCGATACCAATACCAGATCCGATATTGGGCCGATACTGACTCAAATAGGTGGATCGGTTATCGGTGACAATGGGGCCGATCTATTAAATTCAGTTCTATGTTTATATACTATAAACATATACTGGAATTTTAATTCCTGTTTTGACCAATCCGTTGCTGCATTAAAAAGGTTTACACCTAAATTGTAATTTCCTGTAAATTTTGAAGATTTCCTTGTCAAGTTAGTGGTGTGCAATTTATTATTCTAATAATAAATAACAATATAGTACATTTTTATTTATGTATTTATTTGTTACATTTTATTTTACAAAGTTAGGAAAGTGATGTTTAAGTCAAGCATGATGTTGCCTTACACATAAATCAGATATATCAGATCGGTACTCGATATCGACCGATACCCAAAGCCCAGGTATCGGTATCGGTATCGGACTGAAAAAGTCGGATCGGTGCATCCCTAAAAATAATATGCATCAAAATAGAGGATTTTATCCATATTGACAGCCCCTTGTAACAAAACACTGTTGAATGGCTTCTTACTCAGGCTGGGCGATATGTAGAAAATCAAATATCAAGATACTTTTGATCAAATACCTCAATATCGATATTGCAACGATGCTGTAGGGTTGACGAATGGTGCTTTCACTAATTATCAACACAATGAGATTTTTGATAAATAATCATCAGTAATGTGGATATAATGACTAAATGGGTAACGGCAAATAATAGAACAGTTAGAACAGTCAGGTAAGTTCAGAAAATGACATCACTTTGTTGTAATACAGCCTTTAAAACCAGGAAAAGACACTTATGCAATATTTAGATATCCAAAATCTAACACGATATCTAGTCTCACATCACAATATCGATGTATTGCTCAGAACTACGTCTTACCTTCGCATCTTCTTCACTTGAGGATGACGACTTCTTGCGCTTTCTCTTTTTTGACTTTTTAGACATTTTCCTGTGAAAGTAATTTTGAAAAGCAGGTCTTCAGTGACTATGCATCATCCTCCATACACAACAATCATTTTAACCTACAACATGACACCACCTTCTTTAGCTTAATACAACAGGAAAGTGCGCTATAGCCATGTCTAACTAGTACAGAATTAAACTTCTTCCACGAAAATCATGGAAATATAATCATGGTGTTTCCTATATTGTGGGGCCTAGAAGAAGAGAGCGAGATAAATGAAGGTACAACAATATCTTTCCTACGAGCTCACAATCACACGCACGCAGACCTTGGCCGGCAAAAGAGAGAACTGTATCAAGACACCCAGTGGAAGCCATGTGGTTTCTATGTCCACAACATCACAATTCATGGTGATCGTTCCTGAGGTTGTTTGAATTTATATTTCTATATTCTAGTTTGCTTACTCATATTTAGCATGTATTTAGTATATATGTATATATATTTATTTCCATATATTTGTTTGGTTTATGTCTATGTGTTAGGGTTGAGGTTAACTTATATGTTTGTATTTTTCCATTTGATGTGAGCATTGAATGCTCAAAGGGAGGAAATGTGTTGGAAAAATACATATATACAGCACATTCCTGAGGTCCTGACAGGTGACACTCACTGCCATTGAAGTCTATTTCAGTTTCTGTGTTGCATACCTAGTCAACAAACATGTAGTGCCTATTTGAGGACAAGTACCTTAAATGGACAGAAGTGTCAGACAGAGAGGACAATGTGAGATATACGACTGTGAGCATTCATGCAAGGTTATAAATGTCGCCAAACGGAGAGACTCGGGCTCTTGCAAGTGTGTATTAAAACTCTAAAAGATGCTCTCTTGTTTTTGAGTCCTTTTTCAACAGAAATTGCCTCCAAATATCCCTTAATATTGCATTATGATTAAATGCTCTGTCTACAAGGATACCTTAATTTTCATAATGTGTCACACAAACTGGTGAATCCCAGTTTGTGTCTCTCATGTAACTGGTATCTAACATTAAGTCTATTCAAAATAGGCTGCACAATATATCAGCTTTTTTTATCGTCATGGCAATGTCGACTTGCGCAAAAAACACATCGTGGAAGACTGCAATACTGCACAGTTGCGATTTTTTACTTGTTCCGTAGAAAACTGCATTTTGTGTTATCAGTCATACTTGTATTAGCTATTACAGCTGCTAGGCTATTATTGTGGCTGCTTCCCTCTCTCTCTCTCTATCTCTCTCTATCTATCTATCTATCCCCCCAGCCGGTCTCGGCAGATGGCCGCCCGCCCTGCGCCCGGTTCTGCTCCAGGTTTCTTCCCAGTAATCGGGGAGTTTTTCCTGGCCACAGCGCGCTTGGTGGACACTTTTGGGTCTCTAAACTATGGTGTACGGTCATAGACCTGCTCTATATATAAAGCGTCTTGAGATAACTTCTGTTGTGATTTGACGCTATACAAAAATAAATTGATTTGATTTGATTTGATTTAAAGGTCCCATATCGTGCTCATTTTCAGGTTCATACTTGTATTTTGTGTTTCTACTAGATAATGTTTACATGCTGTAATGTTAAAAAAAAAACTTTATTTTCCTCATACTGTCTGCCTGAATATGCCTGTATTCACCCTCTGTCTGAAACGCTCCGTTTTAGTGCCTTTCAACGGAATTGCAACGGAATTGCGTTGCTAGGCAACAGTTTGGGTTTTCTAAATATCGTATATTTGTGACATCACAAATGGACAGAAATCCTGACAGCTTGTTTTAAACGCAGAGTTTCTGAATACGGGCTGTGTGTATTTCTCCGTATATTGAGCGTTTTGATAGTTTAACAGTATTTATAAAGCACTTAAACCTGCTTTATAATATATAAGACATGAAAATCTCACTTTTTACAATATGGGACCTTTAAATGTTGTTAAATCATTATTTTTCTATTGTGTTCAATGTGCTCAATTTGTTCAATAAAAGAAATAATTGGTGGAAATAATTTCCTCTCATTTTGTTAATTCAACAGGCATTTTTGTCGTATTTTATTTTTCAGTATACTGAAAGCAGAAAAGGAAGAACTGGTTACACTTATAATATCTGTTTATCGCAGGTAATATCGTTATATCGCAACATTCAACAATGTTATCGCATATCGGTTGTTTACTGACGTTACATTTCTGATCATCTGCTATGTTCTGAACCATCCAGACCTCTCAGGTCATCTGGATCAGGTCTGCTTAGTGTCCCCCAGAGTCACAACTAAACATGCAGAAGCAGCGTTCAGTTTTTATGCAACAAATATTTGGAACAAGCTCCCAGAAACCTGCAGGACCAACTCCAACTCTGAGTTCTTTTAAATCAAAGCTTCAAACTTTCCTGTTTGCTGCTGCCTTTTATTAAACCAGATAATGATCTTATACTGCACTAGTTTTTACTCTTGTGTGTTATATTCTATTTTAGCTTCTATCCTACAGCTTTTATTTTTAGCTTGTTTTTATTTTCTAATCTTTAATGTTTTTATAACTGTTTTAATTATGTCTTAATGTTCCTTTGCACTTTGTGGCAATGTTCTTGAATGTTTATGTAAAGCACTTTGAATTGCCCTGTTGCTGAAATGTGCTCTACAAATAAAGCTGCCTTGCCTTGCCTTGACTTACACATGCAGCTATCGTCACTATCGTTGTCATCCTGATACCATTTTCATGTTTATTTTGTATTGCATCATTTAAAAAAAAAAAAAAGTATTATTATTATTTCTATGCTTTCTGTATTGAACTCATGCTCATAAACAAAGGTATACAGATAAATAGACAGTTGAACAAACAACTAAAAACTAGACAAAAAGAAGACAAAGCTAAAATAATTACATATATATTTCATTATGCCAGGGTGTGTGTGTTTATGTTTTATACATCATATTGTAATAATTTAATAATTTATAAGTCTTAGTGGCTTTTTTGTTTTTTAATATAGGGTATGATGGTGCTATACTGTTTAAATTCATTAATAAAATGCAGGAAAGTTGGCATAGACAGATAATAATGCACACTTTCATAGACTAAGCTACTGGAGTTACCCTGCACTATACTCATTTTTAACAGTCTCTTCTGCACTATATTTTATATATTTATATATATATATATATTTTATATTGCCCTGTTGCTGAAATGTGCTATACAAATAAAGCTGCCTTGCCTTACATGAAGGACAAACTGAGGCTAACACTGTGTAATGACACAAACATAACCAGCTGTATATCTGAAGTTTGAGTAACATCCATATCAAACTAATGTCTAATGTAAAACTGTATAATATAAAGTGTTGAGCTGATTGTTAGATACAATAACACACCATCAAGAGTTACATGTGACAGTCAGCTAACTTAAACTGAAGCTAGCTGATGAAAAATAACAAACAAAACCTCTTAAGTACAAGCAAATTATCTTCTTTGCTGCCTGAAACGTCCTCGTACACTAATTCAGTGGAATAAATCACTTTCTAGTGGGAATAAATGCGTAATTCAACAGCCAGGTAAATAAACTTACTGTAAAGCCGACAGAGTCCCAAAACATCCGGGTTCTTTCTTCTTCTACGACTGTTTCCTCTTCCTGTTGTCACACTACTGCCACAGGCTGGACTGGAGTGGAGAGCATGTGGATGTTGTTATTGTGATAAATAAGAACAGTAGTTGTCATGTAGGAGAAGAAACCCTCAGCATGCAAAGATGTGAGTCCTCTAAAGAGAAAGACAGATGCAGTGATAGTGTGGGAGTAGACAGTAGAAGGCCAGTGAGGAGTCACTGTATCTGTCTCAGAGGGTTATCTTGACCTCAAACAAACACATTCTTTGATCCAAGGTTCAGTAGATTTCCACTCACCTTTTACAGCAATACAACCAGACAGATGTACAGTAATTCAGCAGAAGGGCTAGTCCAGGGGTCTGCAACCTGCGGCTCCAGAGTCTCATGTGTCTCTTCAGCTCCTCTCCAATGACTCTCCGAGGATACTTAAAAAATGAGTGAAAATAAAAATGAGTGGAAATGAATAACTTTTTTTGTTTACGTCTTCATTTTTATTTATCATTGTTGTAGGTCTGTGGTTCGACGGTGCGAAAGCCATAATATTATGAGAAAAAAAGGCATAATATTATGAGAATAAAGTCATAATATTAGTAAATATATGTATAGTAGTATAGTAGTAGTCATTTTACGTGCTATTATATAGTTGTGACTTTATTCTAGTAATATTACGACTTTTTTATCTTAAAGTTATGACTTTATTCTCGTATTATTAAGACTTTTCTATCATAAAGTTATGACTTTATTCTCGTAATATTATGACTTTTTTTCTCGTAAAATTATGACTTTATTCTCGTTATATTACTTATTTTTTTCTCATAAAGTTATGACTTTGTTCTGGTAATATTACGACTTTTTTTCTCTTAAAGTTATGTCTTTATTCTCGTAATATTACGACTTTTTTATCTTAAAGTTATAACTTAATTCTCGTAATATTACTTTTTTTTCGTAAAGTTGTGACTTGATTCTCGAAATCTCAGATTTTCTTTTCCCTCAATGTGGCTGCAAATGTTTTGTGGCTCCAGACAGATTTTTTTTTTTTTTTTTTTTGCCTAAAATGTCTCTTTTGATAGTAAAGGTTGCCGACCCCTGGGCTAGTTCATTCTCATGCAGAGATTGCAGTGATTCTTTATTAGAATTTTTTTTTTCGATAAGATTTAGGGGAACCAAATTATGGAGTAGCTTTTCACATCTATCAAAAAACTGTTCATCTGTAAAATGTTTCAAAAGTCGCTTAAAGGGTCATTTAATTGCTGTTTTGTAATTGCTTTTCCCCATGTTGTCCATGTATCTGTTTTTATGTTTTTATTTTTTCCCATTCACAATGTTGTTTTGTTACGATTGCCCAGAAGTCTTTATAGATATTTAAATCAATATTCTCTTCACAAACACTGACCATACACTTCCACGCAACACACACACACACACACACACACACACACACACACACACACACACACACACACTTGTCTTTTTTTATATATTTACTGTATTGTTATTGTTGTTATTATATATATATCTTGTCCTAATTGTTTGTTATCACTATAATGTAGTCATATTATTTCTTTATATTAATCTTGTCTCTGGGTGGAGGCTTCAGATAAGCCCAGTGGGTTTTTTGCCTCTTCCTGCACTGTATATTATTCATTTTTTTTTTTGTTATGTTGTGTAGTACACAAACACATTCTTTGAACCATCAAGGCTACACCACGTTTTAAGGCGGTACAGTAGATTTCCACTCACCTTTTACAGCAATACAACCAGACAGGTGTACAGTAATTCAGCAGAAGGCCTGGTTCATTCTCATGCAGACACTGCAGTAATTCTTTATTAGAAATCTTGTAAGTCCTTGTTTTATTGAAGAAAGTAGAGATAACCCCAAACACAGCTGACTCGCCAGTAGGAAGAATTTGTCTCTCACTACATCCCCAAAATAATAATAGAGCCATACCTGCTCTATTTCAGAGAGATATTGTCTCTATTCCAGATGTATAATATCATGCAACATGCAGTAATTAATTTATATTTCTGTATGACACAGACTAAAGGTAATAATTATAGTTTGACAAATTTAGGAAAATTTATTTTATATTTGAAAATTCCAAGATAGCCCATGAAATAAGGAATAATCTCACATTATTCATTATTCATATTCAACAACTAGTTATTCTCAGATGGATATCACTGTTTGTTGTGTCCTGGGCACTGAAACAGAGGAGATGGAGACAGAAGAACATGTCAGCCTGCCACGCCGTGCTGCGCTGTGAAGCTTCGAATACCTTCGAATATTTCTCACCAAAGCTTCGAAGCCCAAAAAATGGTATTTGGGACAGCCCTAGTATCCACATGGTTGAATGCACTTATTTTAAGATCCTTTGAATAATAATGTAATGAATTAGAACCAAGTCCTTTTCAGGACACTCTCCTATGAATTTAGGAAAAATAGCATTTGCGGGGCAATTTC
>CAKAKR010064247.1:0-10054 GCA_916700685.1 Adelosebastes latens
CGTTGAGCGAGTGGGCGGGAGGGCGATGAAGACGAAGGGGGAGGGGGGGGGGGGAGATGAGGAGGAGGAGGAGGAGGAGGAGGAGGAAGAGTGTCAGTGAGTCTTTAACTTGGTGTGCTGCGAGGCCTGCTCTGTCAAGCTGGCTCTGATGGAGTTAACCACCGTCTGTCTGACGTTGTCTTCCATATAATGTTCACTTAGTGGCTTCAAAACCTGCAGGGGGGGTGGGGGGGGACAAAAAGAAGAGTTTGTGTGAGAACAAATCAAGTTAACTTGCCTGAAAAAAAAAGTCTATAAAGGGGACAAAGAAACTGAAAGAAAGCAGGTTAGGGAAGAAAAACGTTTAAGGTCAAATGAAGGAACAAAAAGAGGATGCAGTCTCCAAAACGGCGACCACAGAAAAACTCAAGATTCACAAACTGAACAAAATCTCTTCAACTGAAATCAAAATGAAAGAAATCAGTCATCTGAGATTGTTAAACACCGTTGGGGGGCAGGCGTCGCGTCTTTGAGATCCTGAGATGGTCCTGCTGGCCTGCCGCTGTTCAGATACATTCAGTGAAGCTCAGAGGACGTCCAGGGGGTTAAAGTATATACGCATCCAGCACCATTGGATTGGAAAATTAACAATAAAAGAAGCCAGCAAAACTGCAGAAGTTTCAATATGAGAAGGGAGTTTAACAGTCCGGCCAGCAGCTAGTTCATCTTCTTGTAGTTGTTGTTGTTGTTGAGAGGAGACAAAGCTCGGAGTCCCAGCGTCGCTCCCGACGGGAACGAAGGAAGGAGAGAGACGGGCCAAGCCAGGCGGCTCCTGACCGGCTCCGAAAGTTTGGAAAACACCTGAGAGGACGGCAGGCAGAGTTAAAACAAGTAACAAGACTGACAGGAAGACAGACACAGGAGCAGGAAGAGGAACAAAAAGATGAGAAAAAGAATGAGATTAAGGAGAAATAAAGAGATGAAAGGCTGAGAAAAACTGTCAAGATGTTGAACCATACAAATGAAAAGAACACAGAGAGACCGGCGGCAGGAGGTGGAGAAAGTAAAAAGGAAAGGAAATTAGGCACAGGATGTCGAGAACGGCGGGCAGAAGATGAGAGAAAAGAGAACACGGACACCTCTCACCTTTCTCAGCGTCTTCTGTGAAGCAGAGAGGGGAGGGAGGAAGAGGCACAGAAGCAGAGGAAGGAGGGAGAAGTCAGAGGAGACACGAGGGCTGCGTTTGTGGCGAAACGTTCACGAAACTCAAAAATAGATTTGTGCTCCTGAGTGCCGAGTCTGCAGGACAACAACTGATGGAGGAGTGAGAAATAAAAAGTAGGTACTGATGGGAGTTTCCGTGTGGACGGAGTGCTGAAAGGTGATTTAAAGTCTGTGAGATGGATGACGGGACGTAGAGATGATCAGAAACATGCAGTGGACAGAAAAGAAATAAAAAACTGATGGAGGGATTCTCGTTTCTCGGGCTTTTTAGACACCTAGAAATAAAAAAGGCGACCAAGGAACTCTGGGTAAAATCAAACTAAAACTACAGTAGAAACCAACGGCAGCAAATAAACAACCACACACATTTCATATTATATACAGTATATCCTGGAGAAGAGAAAATGGTATTAAAATATCAAAACTTAAACATGCAGTAGGCAGTATATTTTTGGCATCATTGGTAAACAATTCCATAATAACCTTTCAGCATATTGTAATTCAAGTGTTCTGAGAGATAACTAGACTTCTGCTCCTCCTCATGGCTCTGTTTTCAGGCTTTAAAAAATCTAACCCGTGATGGGAGACTTTGACCAATCACAGGTAATTTCACTGAGAGAGAGTGTTCCTATTGGCTGTGCGCCGGTCATGTGACCGTAACTTGGCGTTCCTTCAGCAGATTTCACAATGGCGGCGGCGTCACAAACTTTCTCATTTTACAGCTGAACCGTGCACTACAAGATGATTCTGAAAACATTTGAGGAGAGAAATAGGCATTAACGTAACAGAATATTGATTCATATTTGATCAGCGCTGCCTAGTTTGACCGTTTGGTCGGAGTTCACGATTGATTGACAGCCGACTTTCTGGACAGCAGACCTCAGATCAGCTCTTACTGCTTGTTTTCCTCCGGTCTGTGAAATCTTGCAGATGCTGTGAGGAGCTCCGGAGGACACAGAGGCACATGATTTTTTTCAGGTTACCTGTTTCATGTACTATTGTCAGGATATAGCGACCGTTTTATAAAAATAACTTTTTTTAAATCATATTTGCTCCAATCTTGCCTACATCAGCTTTAATTTGACTCTTGTCTTAAGCTTTGACTTGGATGTCAATATTTAAGAGTTAAGAGACAATATATCATCTGATATTCATTTTTCAACATAAAGAAAAACATTCTAATATTAACCAGGAAGTAGACGTATTGAGTGGGACGTTTTCCAGTTGACAAATAAACCTGCAGCGCTCTCTGGTGGACAAACTATGAAATGTAGGGCTGCGCCAGTTAGTCCATCAACAAAATAATCAAGCACGAATGACAAAGAGTTGCTGAGTAACTCAGTTCCATATTGCAGTAATGGAACATGTCGGTGCTCCGTGTACTAATGTGATGCAACTGAAAGACATCACCTTGGGCTTTGAGAAAAGGCGATGGGCCTTTTATAGTCTTCGACTCGAAGCGATTAGTTGAAAGAGATAATCAACAGATGAATCAATAATGGAAATAACTTTGACCTATTGTAATATACATTGTTTCTACATTACTAACATACTTATCTTTGTCTTTTCTGTAGTGAAAGTCCTTGTTACTTATTGGCCGACATGTCCGCCGACACGGAACTCTCTTTATTAGAGATAATATATATATATAATATTATACTTCCAATTTAGCAAATCACCTCAAAGACAGACATCCAGACAATATTGTTTGTTTTAAATACTTGAAGGCTACATGCCACTGTTCTGTTTTGCAATGTTAATAGACGTTTCTTTTTATTTATTACTTAAAGGCTACATGCCTGTGTTTTTTGTAATGTTCAAATGTTTTAATAAAGGAGTGCGTGTTGAATTACATAGGATTTTTTGTTTTTTTTACCATGGTAAATTCACTGGTATTGGTATCGACTACTAGATTTCTGGTACCGTGACATCCCTAATCCTGACAGTAGTGTATGAGACAGGTAATCTGAAAAAAATCATGTTCCTCTGTGTCCTCCGGTGCTCCTAACAGCATCTGCAAGATTTCACAGACCGGAGAAAAACAACCAATCAGAGCTGATCTGGAGTCTGCCGTCTCTGAGCAGCTGTCAATCACCCGCGAACTCCAATGTAACGGTCAAACTAGGCAGCGCTGACCAAATATGAATCAATATTCTGTTACTGTAATGACTATTTCTCACCTCAAAAGTTTCAGAATCATCTTGTAGTGTACTGTTTAGCTGTAAAATGAGAACGTTTTCTGACCCGGCAGCCATGTTGAAAACAGTCGAACCAAAATCAAGCACCGTCCACCAGCCGGAGCAATCTTTCTCATTTTACAGCTAAACAGTACACTACAAGATGTTTCTGAAAACATTTGACCTAAGGTGTTCTAACTTAAATGACCTGATATAACCCAAGATGAAGACCTAAATGCCATAACAACAGTCATCACAAATGTAGCCATCTAATTGAAATTAAAGTCTTACCATTCAAGCCATATCTTTAAAAATAACCTATTTCCTGTGACACAATATCGGTTCTCGCCGTGTAGATTAACACACACTCCTCTCACACTGACGACCCACCTGTTCCCAGAGTGTCTCGGCCACCAGATCTATCATCGTTCCCACCTCCCGGAACTCTCCGGAATACTTGACGTACGCCCAGGCGCAGAGCGACAGCAGCGCCACGCCCATGACCAGGTTAGCCAGCGCCGCCAAGACGCTCAGGCCGATGAAGCCCGTCACCCCGGATACCACGTAGGTGGCGAACATGACCGCGAACAGCGTGGCAGGTGTGCGCGCCGCGTAGAAGATGTTTTTGCCGTCGTTGTGCTTGGAGAAGTTGGTGAAGGTCTCGTCCAGCTCCGCCTCCAGCTGGTTCTGGTACCGCTGGCAGAACTCCTCGCCGCCCATCTTCTTCACGGAGCGGAAGTGGCGCACCGAGTGCTCGCGGAACTCCTCGTGGCAGCGCTCCAGGTCGGCTGGGGCGATGTACGGCTTGTCCCCGCCGCAGACCTGAAAAGTGACGGAGGAACAGAGTGAGACTGACGGATGAGACGGAGACTGAAGGCCGCTCCAGCTGAGACATTAACGCGTCCTCACCAGCTCCATGTTCTTGCCGTACATGTCTTTGGCTCCTGCAACAGCAGTCAGGTTGTTGGCTTCTGCTGTCGCCTGACAAACAGGAGAAGACGATGAGATTCAAGGTAAAAACCTAAAAAAGTGGGACTCATACTTGATAAGTTCCCTCAGACAGTGACTAACCTGCAGCATGGACTTTGGGTGAGGCAGTTCCTCCCCTTGGTAGATCTTTATGTAAGCCTGCAGGAATGGAGAACACAGATTATCACACCAGTCTTATCCTGTACAACGTTATCATTATGGCAGCTAACATGGGGAATTAACAGCCTGGGGGGGGGGGACATATTGCACCAACACTGAAACGTAATGTGAGTATGATTTAGCAAAAGATATGTAAAGTTTAAAGCTATATGAGCCATAATCTGATGGCAAAAAACTGAACCCAGCTGGTAAACAGTGTTGTTGGTTTTACATTGTATGGTTGTTTTTCCTTTTTCTCTACGGGACGCTACTGTTAACATGTCTAAATGGTTAATGGACTTGTATTTATAAAGCTCCTTTCTCGTCCTCTGACCACAAAGTGCTTCACACTACATGTCAGCATTCACACACCCATTCACACACACATTCACACACT
The DNA here is from genome assembly GCA_916700685.1 of Adelosebastes latens. NCBI lineage: Eukaryota > Metazoa > Chordata > Actinopteri > Perciformes > Sebastidae > Adelosebastes > Adelosebastes latens. The sequence goes on from CAKAKR010064247.1 coordinate 4,906, forward strand.
GATGGCAGAGGCTGCCATGCAAGGTGCCAACTTGCCCATCAGGATCTAATCTAAATGCTCATTCACACACCGATGGCGCATCCTTCGGGAGCTATTTGGGGTTCAGTGTCTTGCCCAAGGACACTTAGACATGCAGACTGGAGGAGCCGGGGATCGAATCACTGATCTCCCGATTACTGTGCTACGTCTGTGGCTAAAAACCATAGACTGTATAAAATATGGAAGTAGTCTCCGTGATGTCTGAAGAGCAGTTGTGAATCTCTAAGTGGGTGGCTTCGGCATCTTGGCAGTGACGACACAGCCCAACTCCCGGCTAATCCAAAAATGGGCAACAAAGTTGGATCAGCGGTGGAGCTGAGGCAGGGTCGGGTGACGCAACAGAGACAGCAGACAGCTAGCAGCTATAGCGACCTGTCACTCAAAGTGGCCATGCCCTCAACTTTAAGCCTTATTATCATTTAAAAGGATGAGTTATAGAAATATTCACCCCCGTACAGTTGTCATGAACCAGGAAATTAGCTATAGAGACCAAAACCGGATTTTTGTACCAGACTGTAAACATGTTTATTTCTGCTGTAAAGTTGGGCATATTAACATGGAGGTCTATAGACTGCTACAGGAATGAGTCCTAAAACATAGAAACTAGCACCTCTGGTTCCCTCGTCTGGAAGTCAATGGGTTTTTAGTTAGATGCCTGAAATAAGGTCTATGGTTAACACTTTGTGGAGATTATTTTACGGAACAAAGCTAGTAAGTATCATAAACGTGTGTTCGCCACAGAGCTTATTTTTTGCAATAATCCAAAAGCCAATGGAACAATCCCGTTGGCTTTTTGTTGAGGGAACCCAGGACGATGCTAACTTCCTGGTTGGCCTACAATAATGCATCATCCCATGAGCACTCTATGGTGACTGACTCGCTTTTGGAGTGGCCATTCGAAGAACTGCAGTTTTTGGCAGCGTTGCCTTCATTTCTCAGCTCCAGAGGTTGCCGCTTGCTAAAAACCCCAAACTAGGGATGTTAATAATTAACCGTTAACCAAAATTGAGCATTTTAACCGATTAACGCTATCGGTTAAAATGGTTAAAAGAAATATTAATAATGAATTAAAAAGCTGAGCAAAACTCAGAGGAGCGGCTCGTCACTTTAAGGAGAAAAGCTGGTCCACCTTAACAGCCCACCTTAAGAGAGTCTGAGCTGGCGTTGCAGGATACAGGAAGTTGGCTCGGGACTTGAGCTGAGGAGTTGTAGCCTCGTAGCATTTATTCACCGACAAATAAACTGTACACACACTGTCTGCTACACCTACGTTCAGAGCTAGAACGCCACCGACAACCCCACATTCACCGCCGCCACACACACACACGCGGTCTGTCGGCACGAAGCCACCAGCAGCGCTAGAGCTGCTAACGTAGCACAAAAACACACACTGTTTGTCGGGACACTCGCTATCGTTACGCCGGGCAGACAAAGTATCGTTACGCCGGGCAGACACCCAGCTGACAACCTGCTAAACTAAACTAAATGTGTGGTGGAGACTTTTACTGGGAACGTGGCTGCATGTCCGCGACGCTACACGCAGCACCGTGGCTGCTACAGTAACTCTCCTGACGGTGAACTGGGGACAGTGAACGCAGCACCGTGGCTGCTACAGTAACTCTCCTGACGTGAACTGGGGACAGTGAACGCAGCACCGTGGCTGCTACAGTTACTCTCCTGACGGTGAACTGGGGACAGTGAACGCAGCACCGTGGCTGCTACAGTAACTCTCCTGACGTGAACTGGGGACAGTGAACGCAGCACCGTGGCTGCTACAGTTACTCTCCTGACGGTGAACTGGGGACAGTGAACGCAGCACCGTGGCTGCTACAGTAACTCTCCTGACGTGAACTGGGGACAGTGAACGCAGCACCGTGGCTGCTACAGTTACTCTCCTGACGGTGAACTGGGGACAGTGAACGCAGCACCGTGGCTGCTACAGTAACTCTCCTGACGTGAACTGGGGACAGTGAACGCAGCACCGTGGCTGCTACAGTTACTCTCCTGACGGTGAACTGAGGACAGTGAACGCAGCACCGTGGCTGCTAACGCTCCCGGACGGCTGAACTTGGGGACTCAGTTGTCTAGGACGAGGCGGCAGAGTGTATAATTTGGAGCTTTCAGTTTATCAACGTGACCTATCAGTGTGAGAACCAGTGGACTTTAACAAAATCCTGCAGGACCTTGAAGTACTCCAGGAGGTCTCTGCAGGTGACTTTGTTGCCTCCGATCTCCTTCTCCACCAGTCGCTCTGGGGCCAGCAGGAGAGGCACCAGCTTGGCCAGCGCCTTCTTAAAATCACCATCGATGTCTGAAACACAAAAAAAACACACACACCTTGACCGTCCTCTGAATCGTGACATTTCAGTCCAGCGTACTTCGGCTGCCTATCACTCTTCATTATTAGCACACGTGCATTCTCCCGTTTTCTCACCTCTCAGCCTGCCGTCAAAGTAGGGGTTGGTGGCCACCTTGAGGCCCGGGTGTGGCAGCAGGAAGCAGCCGATGTTGGAGAAGCAGGAGTGGATGTGCTTCCTCACATTCTGCAGCTCCTCGTGTTGGTTCTGCTTCACCTGAGTCAGCAGACGACAGTTTACTCTCACAGTGAAAGTGTGTGTTGTTTTCTTCTCGTCAGTGACTGATGGGTGGAATGTGCACGCACACGTCGCGCTGAGCAAATTTGCAGACGGTTGAACAGACGATGATGTAAGCATGTCTGTGCTTTTCAAAACGAGGTGTGGTGTGTCTGACAGGAGCAGCGAGTGTGTGTGCTGCATAAATATCTTCAACAATGTGTAGAAATATATTTTCTGTATCATCAAAAAACAAACCTGCATTTTCAACTTGATTAAAAAAAAAAGAAAAGAAAAAGATTCTCACCTGTAGTCTTTTATCCAGGAAGTTGTTGCCTCCTTCCAGTCCGTAGTCGTGTTCATAAGGATAACACCAGTCCCGAATCAGGAACATCAGGGACTGAAACACACCGCCGCAGTAATGTTATATGGCTCGATATTTATCACTTTATGATTATTTATGGGAAGAATATTAGGTAGAATCTATGGACAAGGTGCATGTTTGGTGCTATGTGGCATTCAGTCTACGTGCGTGTTCACAGTCAACAGAAGCAGTCAGTACCTGGAAAGGTTTCAGGTAGATCTCTTCCATCGCCAGCCGGCCATATTCTGTGAAGAGCTACACATGAGAGACAAACAAATAATGATCAGAAAACAGGAGATGCTGGAACAGACTTTGGTGCTACTTTTTTCCTGGGAGGAGGAGAAGAAATGACACCAACCTGCAGATGCTGCAGGTCATCCTCCTGTATGTTCTGGGAGAGATTGTACACCTGAAAACAATAAAAACAAATATCATGAGAAATAAATGTTGACATTTAAAGATAAAAATAGCAACAGCATATTTTCCACCAAGACATACTTTCTACCCTTACCCACTACCCTTACCCACTACCATTACCCTTACCCACTCGACTCAATAACCCAATAATCCTTCAAGGACTATGTGGTACTTTTTATTGGCACCTTTTATCTCGTTGTTTATTTATTTATTTCATTTGTATGACAATGTTTTTAAGTAACTTTTTTTTTTTTTTTTAAACCCTGTGCAAGCTGTATTGTTAATATTACCTTCTAATCTACACCGATCAGCCATAACATTATGACCACCTGCCTAACATTGAGGAGGTCCCCCTTTTGCCGCCAAAACAGCCCCCTGACCCGTCGAGGCATGGACTCCAGTAGACCTCTGAAGGTCTGCTGTGGTATCTGGCACCAAGCCGTCAGTAACAGATCCTTTAAGTCCTGGAAGTTGCGAGGTGGAGCCTCCGTGGATCGGACTTGTTTGCCCAGCACATCCCCACAGATGCTCGATCGGATTGAGATCTTGAGAATTTGGAGGCCGAGTTGACACCTGAAACTCGTCGCCATCCACATGATGTAAAAGAAAACGTGATTCATCAGACCGGGCCACCTTCTTCCATCGCTCCGTGGTCCAGTTCTGATGCTCACGTGCTCACATGCTTTTGGTCGGTGGACAGGGGTCAGCACGGGGCACCCTGACCGGTCTGCGGCTATGCAGCCCCATACGCAACAAACTGCGACGTACTGTGTGTTCTGACACTTTTCTATCGGAACCAGCATGAATTTTTTCTTGCAATTTGAGCTCCAGTAGCTCTTCTATTGGATCGGACAACACGGGCCAGCCTTCGCTCTCCGTGTGCATCAATGAGCCTCGGGTCTGACCCTGTCCCTGTGGAACATCCCACAAGAGCTGCAGTTCTGGAGAAGCTCTGACCCAGTCGTCTAGCCAGCACTATTTGGCCCTTGTCAAAGTCGCTCACATCCTTACGCTGGCCCATTTTTTCTGCTTCCAACACAAAGTTCAAAATGTTCACTTGCTGTCTAATATATCCCCCCCCACTGCCAGGTGCCATGGTAACGAGATAATCAATGTTATTCACTTCACCTGTCAGTGGTCATAATGTTATTGCTGATCAGCGTAGATGTATATGCTAATAATATAGATTGTGTGAGCTACTGGACACCTGCATTTTCCCAAGGGGATGAATAGAGTATCTTCTATCAACCTATTGAAGTCTCACCTGTACAGAGCTGGTCATTGTGCTGAGGGCGAACACAGTAGCGCAGTCCTTTATGGTGGACTGGCTGTCAAACGCTCCCTGAGTGTCGACGAGGAGCACAGCAACCTGTTGGGACGAGATGCAACGAATGTAATATGCTGCCAACTGCAGCTTGTAGGCCAGGCAGGGCGTGTGTGTTTTTGCTTTATACTGGTAAACATCACAATGAGAAAAACAAATCTGATGTTATCAGGTTCTCCCAACGTCATTGAGAAAATGAAGCTCATAAGGACTCATTGTACTGTTTGTTTCATAGCCGTCTACCTTGCTGCCGTCAGGCTTGTCCACCACAAAGACGTCGCTCCAGATCTGAATTCCTGTGGTCTCCCTCTCGCAGCCTCCTCTCCAGGTGAACCCTGTCAGAGGCTCATTATCACCTCCCATCCACGAGTCATTCTGTTGCAGAGGGTAAGAGAGGGGGGAGACAGGGAGGGGTGGGGGGGCGGAGATGAG
>CAKAKR010064247.1:12950-69163 GCA_916700685.1 Adelosebastes latens
TACGTTAAGGGAGATTTGTCAAGTATTTAATACTCTTATCAACATGGGAGTGGACAAATATGCTGCTTGGAAATCAATTAACAACACAAAACAATAACAGATATTGTCCAGAAACCCTCACAGGTACTGCATTTAGCATAACAAATATGCTCAAATCATAACATGGCAAACTGCAGCCCAACAGGCAACAACAGCTGTAACGTTGACTCACTCTCCACTTTCAAATCTCGTCTAAAAACACATCTCTTTAAACTGGCATATTCACTTTGATCATTATCCATCTGGTCCCACGAATCCTCTGTACCTAATGATTTTATACACTGTAAATTTGTTTTGTTAATTTTATTATTTATTGTTACATTGTTATCCATTTTTTACTCTGCCTTGTAAGGTGACCTTAAGTGTTTTGTAAGGCGCCCATAAATAAAATCAAATGAATAATAATAAAAATGATTATTATTATTATTATTATTATTATTATTATTATTATTATTAACAGCTTTGTCAGTGTGCTGACTTGACTATGACTTGCCCCCAAACTGCATGTGATTATCATAAAGTGGGCATGTCTGTAAAGGGGAGACTCGTGGGTACCCATAGAACCCATTTTCATTCACATATCTGGAGGTCAGAGGTCACGTCTTCACTCTAGATTTTAAAACTGAGCCCGTATCAACCTAAAAGTCACAAGTTGCGTTAATGCTTTAAAGGAATTAGTGGCGTTAAAACGAGTTTGCGCAAACGCGTTATTATCGTGTTAACTTTGACAACCCTACTATAATTATTAGTTGCAGCTCTACTATACACATAGTTGTGTGGCAGTCAAAGAACAAATCTCGGTTTTATTGCTACGAAAATGACCCTGTCATCTGATACTGGTAAATTTCTAATATTGTGTGACCCTATGTTTACTACATATAAACAATGCAACTTCTTTAATAAAGCAATACCCAATAACCACATCACTGTACAAGTTCAAAAACCCATTGTGGACTGTGAAAGGAGAAACACACTCCCCCAGTTCCAGTCTGTGCAAACACGTACAAATTACAGAAAAATATATTTTGGCATCAGTTCACTTCAACCTGGCACCATTGATCAAACTTAAAGTGGTACAGTATCTGGGCATAGTCAGTCCAGTTTTGTCCACATTATAAAATGTCTAATCAATATCCAACGTCACATAAGGAACACTTGACATCATGTATTATGTACTTGACGAAATAACTTTCTCTTTTAATCTCCACGGGATAATAATGTAACTTCTGTGTCCAGAAACAGAATGAAAAACACGACTCGTCTCACCTTACAGTGCATGTAGCGCAGCATGAAGTCCAGCAGGAAGGACTTGCCTTTGCGGAAGGCCCCGGCCACCGACACGACCACCACGTTCAGGTCCTTCACGTGATCCTGCAGCAGGATCTTCTCCAGCGCCGCGGCGTCCAGCTCGAAGCTGTGCTCGTCCTCGTTGGCCAGGACGATCTGGATGGGCCTGGCCTTCTCCTCCTCCTCCTCCTGCACTAAAGCCTGAAGACAGGAGGAGTTTGCAATCAATCAGGGGTGTTTTTCCCCCTGGCATCGAGAAGGCATTTAAGTGATTACACTGATGATGAGGCAGGTTTCATGGAGGAGATAGAACAGAAAATTACAAAGCTGAGATCAGCAAATAAAGCGTCTGAGGGAAAATAAGGTGAATACATTCAGGAGCCTGACTTACAGCAAACTAAGACAAAAATAATTTTTACATAAATTTAAAAACACAAAATAGCAGAATATTTCTGTCATATTCTTGCCTATTCCCTTCCTTAAAATGTACAGTAGTGAACTCACAAATAAAAAACAAAAACATTTGTCTCCTTGATAAATCTTAGTTTGACATGCTTGTCAAAAGGCAGGAATATGGCAGGAAATACAGTACCTCTTCTTCCAGAGTCTTTTCATCTGGTGACGGGGTGAGGCTGGCATTTTTGCCCGAGTTTGAAGCCGTGGTCCTGGGGAGAAATTCATCCTCAAAGTCTTCAGGCCTTGCTAAAGGAGGCTTCTGCTTATGCCGAAAAATGGGGACATCTTCCACGCCGCTCAAGCCTTTAGAAAAAACGATAGAGACAGATTCAATTACACTGGTTAAATAACACATGCTGCATGTTCGTGTGCAGAAAATGGGCATAAAGTGAGAAGGAAGAGAACAATGTGGAGGCAGGGTTGTGTAGTAAGATAAAAAAAAAAAAAAAACGGGAACATCACCGCCTGGTATGGCAGCAGCACCCAGCAGGACTGCAAGGCCCTGCAGAGAGTGGTACGGTTGGCCGAACATAACCTGACCCTGTCAGATGGGTTGTTTCACAGAACCAGTCTGAGAAGCAGTCATTGGAAACTGTTTGGAAAAGGACAGGCACTTTCAAAAAAATACTTGGCAGGTGACTGGCTGAACCATCTGTCAATCAAACTAAAAAAGTGAAACCATCGCCTTCAGTTCCGTCCTTTACTCTTCTTTCAATGAAGATATACTCTCCAGTTCTGATAGAACTGAAGCTAATGCAGTATCTACGCTAATAAACAGTATAAAAGCAAAGAGACGAAACTCCAACAGCCGCTGCCGCCATTTGGTACTGAATATTATTATTATATTTATGATATTTTATTATTCAACACAGGCCATTTCAGTAGCATATGACAATAGAATAGAAATAATTTGGTTTCACTTTTGTACGGCACTTTAGTGGGACGAAGCACTACCACAGTTATAGGGCCAGAATGGAGAGGCTAAAGAGGAGCAGCTTCCATCAGGCCATCTGAATCGTGAACGACGACACTGCCAAGGTTCCTGACAGACTACACCTTTGATGCTGCCGACAATTACATCCACTATTCTCCCGCACCCCTTTATTTGCACCATATTCAATGTAGACATATGTTGAGTATGTGACAAATATAAACCCTTGAAAAACTTTTCTAATTGTCATTGTCGTACGTTTGTTTACGTGAGAGACTAACTATTGTTCAGAGAAGTTGAAGAGAAGGTGGAATGCGGTCAAATTGTAGATCTTTCCAGCATTCTGTGCCGGGCTAAATACCGTTCTCCACTCTGGTCGGCCCATCTAGGTCAAGCTCAAAAATAGCCTTGTGATGAAAATCACAAAGGGCCAGCAAAAAGGACACGAGAGAAGGAAGTCATGAGGACGGCGTTTTCATATTCTTCTTCTCAGCCAATTTGATGTTTCTGTGAAAGTCTTTCCTTTAAATCGAAAGCACATGTTTCCTCAAGATTCCTTCCTTCCTGTCACGGCGCCACAACTGCAGAATAAGCAAGTGTGCTGAACCACAAACTATAATGCACTGAGACAAGTGACTTGTCCTGGTAGCATTATTTGTAGGGCTGATTCATTTCACCATTGATTAATCTGATTTTATTGATTAATCGTTTTATTGTTGGGTCTATAAAATGTCAGAACTGGTGAAACCATTGGTCACAATTTCCAAAAGTCCAAGCTGACGTCTTCAACTTCCTCTTGTTTTGTCTGACCAACAGTCAACACCCAAAGACGTTCAGTTTATAGAAGACCTTTTAAGAAAACCACACAATATTTATGAAGCTTATTCTTTAAAAGAAACTGAGACAAAATGAATAATTGGTAATGAAAACAGTTGCTGATTAAACTAAATACTGATACTAAACTGCATTTAAAAAATGTAAAGAATGGTAAAACTAACGTTGAGTGTTGTTAACTCTATTATTATGTAGCATTCTTCACAAATTAAGATGACACTCCCTGATACTCAAAGTGGCAATCCCTCTGAACACTAAACAGGTAGGACAACAAGTACCATGCATTGCTCATTCAAATATTTCAAATGACTAGCCATTCACCTTTACCAAGGTGTAGCACCATAGAGTCTCTCACCACATACAAATTAGGTTTCAGCAAACCAGCATGACCCATCCCTTCCAATCTGATTGCCATCATCGAAGAGCAGCACAGGACCTGCATGCAAGTCACTGACTGTCCACAGGAAGCCAAAATGTTTGGCCAACATTACCCATCTGAAGGAAAGAGTGTAAGGACCAAAGACACACCCTGGATACTCCACCTACTGTATCCAACAGTGAGATGACCAACACTGCATTTGCTATAATGTCATCTGCGTCAAGCAAGTAAAACTAAATCCTGATGGCACATCAGCGGCATACAGTGAACACCGACAGTCATGAACGCATTTTCAGACGTTACGCGTAAGGTTGTGTAAGAGTGCACGCCAATAACTTACCTAGGGATGCAACTAATAGTTAATTTCATTGTCAATTAATCGAGAAAATAATGAATTACTTAGTTAATTAGTTGTTTGGTCTATAAAATGTCAGAAAATGCTGAAAAATCTCTCTGGAATCAGAGAATTTGTACTTTTTTTTCTTAAAAAATGACTCAAACCGATTAATCGATTATCAAAATAGCTGGCGATTCATTTAATAGTCAACTGATAATAGCTTAATAGACAACTATCCAATTAATCGATTAATTGTTGCAGCTCTAAATTTACTCTTCACTAATTAGCCACATAAACGCCGATTAGGGCTGCAACTAATGGTTATTTTCATGATTGATTAACGTGCTGTTTATTTTCTTGGTTAATCGATTCATTTCCAAGGTGACATCTTCAAGTAGCTGGTTTTATCTGACCAACAGTCCAAAACCTCAAAGATGTTAAATTAACCATCACACATGACAAAGATCAGCAGAACACAGTCAACCGCACAATTTAGATTTTATCAACTAATCGTTTCGGCTCAGGAGCGGTCGCAGTCACACATGCGCGAAATTCGCATCGCATGGAGTTAAACTTTGGTGAACTTTGACCGGTGAAGTCGCAGCCTCCCTCAACCAATAGCAAAGAAGTGTGTTTAGTTGACCCCACTTGGCACCGCCCACATTCAACATGAATATCGCCTCAGTATGTAATAACACTGTATCAATCCCAAAAAAGCCTTGAAATAAGGAATAATCCCACAACATTATTAATATTCAACATTAATTATTATTAGTTGTTCTCAGAAGGATATCGCTGTGTGTTGTGTGTAGATGTGTGTGTGTGTGCAGTAGTGCAGCAGTGGCACTGAAACAGGGGAGATGGAGAGAGACGGACAGAAGAACATGTCAGCCTGCTGCGCCGCGCCGCGAAGCTTCTAATACCTTAGATTATTTATTCCCCAAAAAAATGGTGTTCGGGACGGCCCTACAATTTAGAATTAATCAACTAGTCGTTCCAGCTCGGGCACGGTCACAGTCACACATGTACAAAATTCGCATTGCTTAGCTTCCCTGCCGCTACTCCTGTCTGCTTCTCTATACTGGAAGCATGCCGACCACCATCTAAGTTACTGTATGTGACATTAATACGCTGACTATAAGGATGTGTATATATACCGTACATGTAGCAGTGTCATCGTGCAGAAACATACATCAGGTCATGTGGGGAAAAAAAGGCTTGGGAAAGTAGCAGTTTGACACTGAAACATACATACTTTGACTAAAATTTGAATGTTCGGATTTGAATACATATAAAAAGGAGCACCCCTGGGAAGCTACAGGATGATATAAAAACTTTAAAAAACTCAAAAATAATGGACCCGTCCTTTAAGTAACAGGACAACAGGAAATGGGGCACTCGAAAGATCAACCTGAAAGTGCTGCAAATCCCCAAAGGGGCAACAGCAATGCTGCTTGTGAGCAGTTACAGTAATCTGCTCTGCACACAAATTAGCCCTGCAGATTTCATCAGTCTGAGGCAGTGCAGGTTCCCATCCAGTCCAGAGCAGCACTCAGCAGGATCAAGTGGCGCAGGGGGGGACCCACACAAAGACACTATTCTGCTGGGACTGCGAGGAGTCTGTGTTGCAGCAGAATGTGTGTGAGGGACAAAACACAAGAAGCATGCAAGGAAGCCAGTGAAAACCCATTATCTTTGCTGATATGCGCATTTGCCGCTTCACTCGCACTCCACGATAAAGTGGCTAATGCACCGTCCTACTCCTCGGCTCGCAGAAAACGAGGGCAGAACTAAAATTACTTCTTATCGTACGGAGGCCCTGAGCAGATGTTTACTGTCCTACATGTGCTCCTGCACAGCGTACACTCGCACACACAAAGTTAACCGTCGAGGGATCAGATGAGTTTGTACAGTACATCAGGCACACAAAGCATCGCACATAAACACACAAGTGGGACCGGTTCTATCTTTAAATATGCATGGCAAGAATAGAGCGTGTCTACGCAAGCTACCCTACATCTCAGCACCGCGTCCCGAAACAGCTCTCCCTTCCCTGGACTCCTGCGCTATATCCGAGACACACTTTGATAAGGCCATGGACCACTGTCTAAATATGGAAGCTTTCATACTTTCATAAAGAGGATATTTTATCTGGCTTTTTCAGTGTAGGAGTGAAGACCTTAAACGTTTTGGAGTGAAGTTGAGGCAAAAACACTATTGCAAGTTAGTCAGTGACAAATACTCTGCAAACAAGATTATGTCAAATATTTGCTGATGCCGTTTGAGGCGACATTTCACATTTGGATTGTAAGAGAGAACATTGGCACTTAAAGTGGCAATAGGCAGAATATTTTTGGCATCATTGGGCAAAAGTTCCATAATAACCTTTCAGCATATTGTAATTTAAGTGTTCTGAGAGATAACTAGACTTCTGCTCCTCCTCATGGCTCTGTTTTCAGGCTTTAGAAAATCTAGCCTGTGAGGGGAGACTTTGACCAATCACAGGTCATTTCAGAGAGAGAGCGTTCCTATTGGCTGTGCTCCGGCTGGTGGGCGGTGTTTGGTATTTCCTCAACAGATCTCAACATGGCTGCCGGGTCACAAACTTTCTCATTTTACAGCTAAACAGTACACTACAAGATGTTTCTGAAAACATTTGAGGAGAGAAATAGAGTAATACAGTAACAAGAATATTGATTCATATTTGATCAACGCTGCCTAGTTTCACCGTTTGGTCGGAGTTTGCAAGTGATTGACAGCTGGCTCATAGGCAGCAGCTGGACGGCAGACTCCAGATCTGCTCTGATTGGTTGTTTTCCTCCGTTCTGTGAAATCCTGCAGATGTCGTTAGGAGCACCGGAGGACACAGAGGCACATGATTTTTTTTTTCAGAATACCTGTCTCATGCACTACTTTCAGGATATAGTGACTTTTTTTATAAAAAATAACTTTTTTTTTTAAATCATATTTGCTCCATTTCTACCCACTGCAGCTTTAAGAGTTTAGAAAGCAGGTTAAATGCATGCAAAAGTCTTCTTTCTACTGTTGCAACACTGATTATTAATGCTGGTGCTTCTCCAGCAGGGTTTCAACACCCTCTTGTGACATCCAGGCGATGCATTTTAAATTATTTGGGGGAAAAAAGAGTGACTAGGCAACATATTATATGTTAATATATATATGTATTTCATATATATTATATGGTTACCAAGACTGTAGAGACTGAGTTTATGAAAGAGGACGAGGAATCCACCGTGGCCTATTAAGATGCAGGTACGCTGACTTCCCTGCACACCAGTGCCAACAGACAACCTGACACGGCCTCCTTGGACAAGAGTCAAGGAGGGCAAATGTTCAGTTGCAGCAAGCAGACCAACCGGGAGTCTGTGAGGACAAAGTGCAGATTAAGAGCAGCCGCAGTTAGTGAAGTTGCTGCCACAGAGTCAGCTGCCTGTATGAAAGTAGACGTAAGGGTAATCATGATAAAAGGCTCCTGACCATATCTCAGTGATGGGCCTTGGAGAGTGACACTTTACTGTTTGCTTACCAGTCTTTACAAGGTTTAGAGAAAGGTTACGATAACAGTGAGGTGCTTTATTTTCCACTGTCATGTTTGCAGAGGAAAACGATATCAGATTGTTTCTTTCTTTTCGGATGGTAAAACATAATCTCTCTCTGTTCAAATATTTTTTTGATCAATTAATGAATTGCTCGGTGTATAATAAAACACCAACAAAAGTTGTGCCAGAAGTTCTGAGAGCCCAGGTTTTTAAATGTCTTATTTTATCCAATGAACAACGTAGAAGAAGGTCCGCACACTGTAGCTCCCTTTAAGAGCAATTTATTGGCACATCTTAGTTAGTGACGTTTTGAGCGGATGCTCTTCTTCAGAGTAAACGCTCTGGTCACATGATAGTCACATGATACCGCCAGTTACCCAAATATCCCACATATAATCACAGATAATGTATATTAAGAAAGACACATATATATATACAACAATATGTACAAAATACACGTACAAACATTTATCAATCAATACTATAGGTAAGTACCTCACAGCTCATAATAATAACATCAAGCCCATGGCTGTCATACTTTCTATATGCCTCTATATAAAAAAATAGGATGTACCTCAAACATACACAGGAGCAGGAATCTACACACATGAGCGCATGGATCTATAACTGGAGTCAGTGTCCACATCATTAGCAGAATTAGCACAAAATCACTATATCACGTTCACAGTATGTATATACAAATCATAGAAAATGGTCATAATATCACTCACAGTGAATAATACAGTTCAACCCAGGCGAAGCATCCGTATCACAATATTGATCACATAACACTGATCACATGAAATATATACAGAGTCCAAAGTCATACGATGATTTAAACAAGTCCATATATATTCCATAACCAATAATCATCACAGAAATACAGAAGTCTTCATTGAGACCTCTTGTTGTGAGAGTATCCAGTGTGTGTATATATCAAAAATACTTCTTATTTTATCCAACCAACAGTCCAAAACCCAAAAGCAGTTTGAAATGACATAAAGCTATGAGCCATTTTTGCTTCATTAAACAACTGATCGATGAGTAATCGGTTATCAAAGTCATCGCTGATGTTGATGTTGCCAATTTTCAGTCAATCACTCGATTAATTAAAAACAAGCGTATGGGCAGTAGCCTTCTGTCCCCATTCGCCAAAGCAGTTATCACAACATAGCCTACTGCTGCTTTAAATCCAATTTGAGGACAGCAGCGTTTTCACAGATGGGAGATGAATCCTTGCTGATTTATCAATAAACTGTTAAAATGGTTTACAAAAAAAAACAACCTTAACACTGTAGCTTAAGAACCCTGATCAAAGAAATAGCTACAGTATACTATTTACTATAAAAAGCTTGGGAATTACAGAGACAATAATAATACCAACATGTGTGTACCATCTTCTATCCATCAGATAGATCAATACAGATATTCAACACCACACTGAGTCTGGAACCTGAACACACCTCAATGCAAGAACAATCAGCATCATGTGTGACAATGTGTATTCATCTCAGCTTTAGTCAACAGTGTGTTCACATCATACTTTACTTCTTTTTGTTGTGATTAATAATCACTTGTAAAATGCTCCAACACTCATGTATGCAGTTATTAAGACGACAAAATTACGTGGGTAAGTCTGCTGGCGAAGTAAACAGACTAATAATAGGGTCTTTAAAAATATCCGAGTCGTTAGTGGGATGAGCAGATTAACGTTAACGTGTTGTGTGTAACTTTAGTAGTCAGTCAGGCTGAAGCCCGGTTACAGAGACTGGTGTGACGTTAGCAGAAAGCGGACTGTTTGTTTCAAAGTTCACAAACGAGGCACTTGAAGGCAACACGAGGTGACAGACAGTGTGTGGAGCTACAGACAGTCAGACAGACAGACAGACAGGCAGGCGGGTTTACAGACATGAAACACCGGACTGGTCCTCTGTGGGACAAACAGACAGGTGAAAGTGACGGCAAACATTATGAGCCGACAGGTGTCGCGGTTAAATTGGTTTAATACAAACAGCTTTTCTGTCTAAGTTACAAAAGATAAACGTGTGTTGACAAAGCGTAAACACACAGACAGCAGGTTATCTACCTGAAGCTCATTATAACACAGTTTGTTTAAACTCTGTGTACTCTGTGAACTAGCTGTCAGAGGGGACACATTCTAGCTGGGGTACCACATTATTCACCACACCGAGAGTCCCCAACTGACAACAGCAGCTAACGGAAAAGCGAGTCACACAGACAAAGACGACAGAAACAAAAACACGTTACATTTTAATCCCCCTCTTCCTCAGCTTCGCTCTCCTTAATCTGTTCACTGTCACACATCGACTCGACAACATCAACAGCGGTTTACCTTCGTCAACGATTCGGCTTTTGCAGTTGGGCTCGAAGTGATTCCTGCTCCTCAACCCGCTCACCTCCGCCATCTTGGACTACTGAAACCTAACGTGGCTGACGTCAAAGGAGCTTTTTCTTCTCACGCTGTCTGCTGAAGTTCAGGCTGCACCCCCTCCCAGGCTGCTGCTCTGCTGCAGACGGGCCAGTGTGCACACCGCACCACAATGCAAACTATGTTTTCATTTAACAGAAGCAAAACACCATTTCTATTATTTTAAGTATACAGCCATTACATACAAAGTGTGTGAAGCAGCACTATCGCAGGTGCACTGCTCCCAGACCACTTAAACACCAAAACACTGACAATAACCTGATATTTTCAGGTGGAATTTCATTCAATCATTCTCACTGTATAGGCTGTCATTTTCCACTTGTGCAATTTTGTTAATAGTCTGTTTATTGTCAATACTGTATATACTGCTCCTATTTTTTTTTATACTTCCTTCTATTTAAATGGTTCATATTTTGTTACACTTTGTTTAGCTCTTTTTTACTGTGTTAGCTGATGCATTTTGCACTATCCCCTTTGCTGCTGTACACTGCAAATTTACCCACTAATAACGGAATATCTTATCTTTCACTAGTCTGTTACCTACAAATTATAGGCTCAGCTAGTCGATTGAGTTACACACACAGTTTTTTCTTTTTCAACATCCACCTTCTTCAGGTATACAAAGTAAGCAGTTAAGCTACTTTAATCAATCAATATTCCAGCACTCTTTACACTATTATAAGCTATTGTTGTTTACAATTTACAGAAACAACCTGACTTGTATGTTGTTGTTCATTGTTGCCTATATCGCCTACTTTTTAGGCGTTTATGTCAATCTCTTTTCCCCTACTTGTATGTAAATAGTTAAGTGTTTGTTTTGCCTATCTTTGTTCAGCTTTGCTGTCCAGTCAAATTCCCTGTAGCCGTGTATATGTGCACATTGGCCATTAAAGTGGCAGTAGGCAGTATATTTTTGGCATCATTGGGCAAAAATTCCATAATAACCTTTCAGCATATTGTAATTCAAGTGTTCTGAGAGAAAACTAGACTTCTACACCTCCTCATGGCTCTGTTTTCAGGCTTTAGAAAATCTAGACCGTGACTGGAGACTTTGACCAATCACAGGTGATTTCAGAGAGAGAGCGTTCCTATTGGCTGTGCTCCGGTCATGTGACCGGAACTTGGCGTTCCTTCAAGCCATCTCAACCTGATCTCAACATGGCGGCTGGGTCACAAACGTTCTCATTTTACAGCTAAACCGTGCACTACAAGATGATTCTATAAACATATGAGGAGAGAAATAGGCATTAACGTAACATAATATTGATTCATATTTGATCAGCGCTGCCTAGTTTGACCGTTTGGTCGGAGTTCGCGAGTGATTGACAGCCGGCTCTCATAAACGGCAGATGGACAGCAGACCTCAGATCTACGCTGACTGCTTGTTTTCCTCCGGTCTGTGAAATCTTGCAGATGCCGTTAGGAGCACCGGAGGACACAGAGGAACATGATTTTTTTCAGGTTACTTGTTTCATGTACTACTGTCAGGATATAGCAACCGTTTTATAAAAATAAAGTTTTTTAGTCATATTTGCTCCAATCTCGCCTACTTCAGCTTTAAAACTGATTCTGAATTCAGGGGTGCAGCAAAGAAATCTGGACCCCCTCAAGAATATTTCCCTGGGCAGGAAACCAAGGTCATGTCCTCAGTTAGCCGATTGTTTTTGGAAATGTGGATTTTATTAGTGACCTGAGAGGGAGGTTACAGTCTACGAATGCACACAAATTAGCCTACGCACTTTTTACTTGATTTACAGCCTTTAGACAAAAAATAAATAAAAAGGGATTAAACCTTTCTCCACCATAATTATATTTCTGGAAACAGCCATAAAGCCATCACTTGGGAGATAGAATTTACAGAAAATCTAATTACAAATATGTGTTCACTATATGTTCAATAATTCTCAAGATCGCAGTGTTTACAAAGATAAAAAAAAATAAAAATAAAAAAAATGATAACAATAACTAAGATGCCAAATAAGTGCCACAGAGCCAGGTTGAATTATAGGAAAATAAATACCTACAATATAAAATGATGCTCAAGAAAATTAAAAGTTTTCATGTGGTCTAATGGTGCAACCATAAAAAACTTGGTGTCTGAGTTTTTATTGTTTCTCAACTTAAACTTTAATGCCTTCAATAGAGTGCAGAACAAATAGAATAAGTATGTTTGTTGTTTAATGGCAAATTTTACAATAACATTAATATTTTATAAGTTAAAGTAAAAAAAAGAAGAAGTCATAAATTAATCAAAGTTTAACACTCAAAAAACTCAGCTAAGCTACTGTCATTTGATGGATTTGATGAGTTTATTTTCAATTCTACAATTTAATTTAGCAGACACTTTTGTCCAAAGCGACGTACATGTGAGAATTCGTACAGCGTATTTATTTCTTTTTATTTGGATTGGCGGTTTTGGTGTTGTTTAATGATCACCATCCTTTCTTATTTATCTATCTTTTCCTGTTGTTAATACTGGGCCACATGTTATTTGTTTGTTTGGTCTTCAGAGTACCCCATCCACGAATGTCATCATCAACAATATTGTTTTCCATCCCAAGAATGTGAGATAGGACTCTTGGCGGAAATTGGATTCATTTCCTCAACGTGTTTCCAGACTGCGTACACACTCACTTTGTTTGGTTTTGTTTGGGTTCTGGCATATAAGCAACACATGCATTGCATTTCATGCCTGCATTTCAAATCATTAAACTTTATTCCTGAGTATGAATCCTAATGACTTTTCTAGTGCCATCATGAGGCTGACATTTGTAATTTTGAGTGAGATATCTCAAAAATGATTGGATGGATTGCTATGAAATTAGGCATCAATGTTCCCCTCAGGATGAATTGTAACTATCATCAGGTCCACATTTCAATTTTCTCATACTTTGGTTTATAATCAAATAGGCCTACCTGCAAAACTGATGACATTCCCAAGATTATCCTCAGCTACTTTAGCCTACAGTGCTAGTTAGCTAATATTAGCATGCTACACACTAAACTACAATGGTTAACATGGTAAACATTATAGGCCTATATCTGCTCAACATTAATATGTTAGTTTTATCCTTATGGGCATGTTAGCATGCTCATGCTATAGCGTCTCTGTGAGGCTGTAGGCAGAGCGGTGCTTTGAGCTAAATGCTAACACCAGGATGCTAACACACTAAACTACAGTTGTTAACATGGTAAACATTATAGGCCTATATCTGCTCAACATTAATATGTTAGCTTTATCCTTATGAGCAGTTAGCATGCTGATGTTAGCATTTAGCGCAAACCAACGCTGCGTCTACGGCCTCACAGAGACGCTAGCATGGCTAGTTTGTTTAATGTGACATATACAGCTAATATTCATCATGTATTCACTCCCTGTTACCGTATCAACCTCTGGTGGTCACTAGCAGGCATGGTAGCCTGTAATGTCTAGACACTGAACCACACTTCTTCCCTCTGTGTACCTTGATGAAGGTTATTTTTGCTTTCTTAGGCGGACTGCCTTCAGTAAAGATAAGGCATATCTCCTGTGTTTAGCCAGATATCTGTGAAACAGTGCAGATATGTTGTTCTCCGCTTACTAACTTTATGGTGTTTTAAGTGCTCTCAGTGATGATGACTGCTAAACAAAAAGTCATAAAAGCTCTTCACCTCAGTGGGTAAACTGGCTGCATGTGTTTACACAGCTGTTCATGTCCAGCATTATGTTCTGACATTGTGGAAAGACTGTCTGCTGTCAGAGATGCATAAATAGGAGGGCGGCTTTTCTTCAAGCCTTGTAATCCCATGTCACATTACAGTTGGCTGGGGAGGCTGCTGCGTGTTCAGTTTGCTGCGGGGAAACATACGGGTTTAAAACCAATAAAATATGCTTTAATAGACTAATTACAATGAGGTGTATATGGATGTAGATTTCGATTTGAAAAAGACAAAAGTGTCCAGCCATGCTAATGACTCTGTGAGGCTGTACTCAGCGCAGTGGTGCTTTGAGCTAAATGCTCACATCAGCATGCTATGATGCAATGCAATGCTCATGTTTAGCGGGCATAATGTTAAGGATGTTCATTATCTTATTTTAGCATGTTAACATGCTGACATTTGTACAAGTAACCGAGGATGATAGTTTTGCAGATGTTTCGTCATAAATGTATTGGAGAAATTAAATTTGCGGGAACATGTCTGTACCAATTTTCATCGCAATCCATAGAACAGTTGTCGAGACATAAAAACGGCAAACGTCAACCTCATGGTGGTGCTGGAGGAAAAGTCAGGAGATCATCAAGGTCATTAGAATTCATTCTCTGGGGACCATGAACGAACAACAGACCCATTTTGTCTTTTTTAGGGGGGGTACAGGGGGTGTTTAGGGGGAGATAGCAGGTCAGCAGTGTATATCACATAGAAGTGGTGTACATCATCTGAAAGCTGGGAACATGAAGATCATTTGAGATGCAGCTCAGCACTCTGTGTCAAGTCGTTCTAGTCAGAAATAAATATAAATTAGTGAATTAATTAATTAATTAATTAATTAATTAAAAATAAATAAATTGCATTAGTGTATAAGGGTTTAGAACATTATGATGGAAGTATATAATGGCCATTCCCAAAAAACTGCATGTGATTATCATAACGTGGGCATGTCTGTAAAGGGGAGACTCTTGGGTACCCATAGAACCCATTTTCATCCAAATATCTTGAGGTCAGAGGTCAAGGGACCCCTTGGAAATGGCCATGCCAGTTTTCTCTCGCCAAAATTTTACTTAACTTCGGAGCGTTATTTAGCCTCCTTCCCGACAAGCTAGCATAACATGGTTGATACCAAAGGATTCCTTAGGTTTTCTAATATTTTTTATTGGTCCTGAGATGAAATTTAGGTGTGCTTGAGCACCCATAAAAAGAGTCTAAAGTCACCACTGTGTGGACATAGTCCATTGCTCTGCTGACGACGATCATGTGATATAAACGAAAACCTCACAATAGCTACTATTGGACCTTGCAGTGAGATGGACCTAAATAGTTCCTTAAAGTGGCAGTAGGCAGAATATTTTTGGCATCATTGGGCAAAAATTCCATAATAACCTTTCAGCATATTGTAATTCAAGTGTTCTGAGAGAAAACTAGACTTCTGCACCTCCCCTTGGCTCTGTTTTCAGGCTTTAAAAAAATCTAGCCTGTGACGGGAGACTTTGGCCAATCACAGGTCATTTCAGAGAGAGAGCGCTCCTATTGGCTGTTCATTCAACGGTGGCAGGTGTCAATCACTCGCGAGCTTCGATCAAACGGTCAAACTAGGCAGCGCTGATCAAATATGAATCAATATTCTGTTACTGTAATGCTTATTTCTCTCCTCAAATGTTTTCAGAAACATCTTGTTTCATATTTGCTCCAATTCTACCCACTACTGCTTTAAGGGATTTGTCTTCAACAGGTGTGGTTCGGTCAGCAGCCTTGGTTTAGTCTGTTTGCATTACCTGCAGCAGTGAGGTGTGTCTGCATTTGCATTGAGCTGATCTAAATGCTGCCTAACACAGCTGCTGTTTGGAGAAAGTAATCTAAGGTACTGTTGTAACTTTCCAAATCTAAATTCTAAGTGATCTGACCTGGACACACACACACACAAATCAACACGGTCAATTTATATTTACATGCAAAGCTGGCCTTAAGTAACCCTGCATATCAGCCAATCAGGCTTTAGTTGGCTAACTGTGATTGGGTGTCTGGCCAGTGCTGGATCAACACTGTCTCTCTCTCTCTCTCTGAGGGACAACCCCACATATCCTGGAGATCCTGCTCCATCCCGGGATTAGATGTGACATTTCGGAGTCACTGAAGGACTCTCTTGCCTTTCTTGTGCTACTTCACATTCAGAGATAAAAGTTCTTGTCAAAGAAATCCCCTGATTGTAAACTCAAGTCTTTTCCAGACAGAATCTGGGTCCAGTGATCCAAATTGAGAGGGCGGTTATTTACCTGCCACCACAACCCCCTTAATGCTCACCAAATATTTTACTAAAACAGATCAAACCTTGGCGTGTTCTCTGGCCTGTTGGGATTGTTTTGACCCTAACTGTTTATTTGGACTGCAGGTCCCCCCCCCCGTCTTCCATACACTACAATGGATGAGGTCAGTAGTCAAACATACGAAAAGGTCAAGACACACACAGGAAAGGAGGAGGTTCATGGTTGTAAGAGCTGACAGATGGAAAATAATAGGTTTTTAGAAAGAGTGAGAGGGAGAGACCAGCATGTTAATCTGTGTCAGTGCTCTTCTATTCTTAGCCGGTCCCATCGGCCAGCAGAAATATGAGAGACACACGTGATGACACAAGTCCTGATAAATTTAGAGAACGGGTCAGGGAACGGTGACTGAACCCCCGGACCAGTGCTTAACTCCAGATGTGTGTTTGGATGGTATGGAGGAGCTGTCCAGGAGATCTTCTAACTGGGACATGTCATTATTTGAATCCCGGTCCCTTGGCCTCATGTTGCACTCAGTTTAAATGGGCTTTATCTATTTGAGCTCAGGAGATGGTGGAGACTGAGTAGAGGGCTCCCTCTAGTGCCCGCAACGTAAAACACAATGTGCTTGGACCCTACTTAAAGTGGCAGTAGGCACTAATTCAAGTGTTCTGAGAGATAACTAGACTTCTGCACCTCCTCATGGCTCTGTTTTCAGGCTTTAAAAAACTCTAGCCCGTGACGGGAGACTTTGAACAATCACAGGTCATTTCAGAGAGAGAGCGTTCCTATTGGCTGTGCTCCGGTCATGTGACCGGAACTTGGCGTTCCTTTAAGCCATCTCAACCTGATCTCAACATGGCTCCCCGGTCACAAACTTTCTCATTTTACAGCTAAACAGTACACTACAAGATGTTTCTGAAAACATTTGAGGCAAGAAATAGGCATTAACGTAACATAATATTGATTCATATTTGATCAGCGCTGCCTAATTTGACCGTTTGGTCGGAGTTCGCGAGTGATTGACAGCCAGCTCTCATAGACAGCTGATGGACAGCAGACCAGACTCAGATCAGCTCTGACTGCTTGTTTTCCTCTGGTCTGTGAAATCCTGCAGATGCCGTTAGGAGCACCGGAGGACACCGGAGGACACCAGAGGACACAGAGGAACATGATTTTTTTTCCAGGTTACCTGTTTCATGCACTACTGTCACGATATAGCGACCGTTTTATAAAAATAACTTTTTTTAATCATATTTGCTCCAATCTCGCCTACTACAGCTTTAATGTAAGCAGCAAACAACTTTTAAACACAGGTCGGAGGGGTCGTGCTGATTATGATTTAATAATTGAATAGGTTTAAAACAATCCTCACAATGAATAAGGACACAAAGAGCTAAACAAAACAGATACATCTATATAAAATCAAACAAAAAAAATAGTTGAATAATAATAACATCTTTATATAGTTTATTAGTTTTTCATGATATAATACCAAAAATAATACCAATTAAAAAAAATCTCAATGAAAAAGTACAGTATTTGGGTGGGTAATTTAGTTCTGTGACCATATTTTTGGGAATGTGTGGCCTTTAGTAATGTATCAGTGTGTTCATTTTTATATAACATATACAATATACTATAATAAGAGTTCCATAATGATTCAGTTCTATGAACAGAACTCAGATGCAGACAATATTTCGCCCTCGTTCAGTCGACATTTAGTCTACCAACCGAAGCAACAACTGCAGTCTTGACGAAATTGTTTTTGCAGATTCAAAAGTCAACTATTGAGAAATATTTCCAACCATGAAAGGCATTTTAGACATCTATTCTGGATCAGTAAGGCTAATTATTGTCTAGAATATTTTAAGGATGCCAGGTGGCTAATTTGTTGAATATAGGCACATTTACAACTTAAGCTACTCTCTTACAAATAGTGAACATATTTGCACCAACTTATGTATATGGTATAAGATGATGTATGGCATTATGATGTACATTTTTTACATAGTCTTAGAATTTTAGAAAGTATTTATTTGACATATACTTACATGGTTTAAATATGTGTGTTCCTATCTCTTCAGCCTTCTTGTGCTGCTGGGAAGAATAAAGTGTTTAATCTCATTTTATCTTATCTCATCTTGTCTTTTCTTTTCTACGAGCTGAAAAAACACCAAAAATGTTCACTGTTTAAAAAAAAAAAGGAAACACTGAGACAACAAATACACTCTACATGCCATCAGTCGTTGGAAGCCAACACAGTATTTGATGTGAATTTACAATTGAACCACTGATTGGACACAACAACACAGATGCAGCATCTCACCACACCATTACCATACATTAATGTAAGTCAACATCCGTCTTCTGTTATTGGATGCTTATATGAGTTGAAACTGTGAGAGTTGCTTGGTAATATGCATCAACAGTTAGAATATCTCCAGGACATTGCAGATTATGGAAAGAAATTTAATTTTTTTTTTTAATTTTCCAACGCTACCACACGGTGGCAGTGTAGGCCTGATTGAACTTTGTGTCATTTTAGATTGAGAGGCAGATCAGAGTTGTTGTTAGCCAGTAGAGGGTAAAGACAATTGTTATTTTTAAGTGTCTGACTATTTAGTAAATCTGGCATATACTTATATTGATATTTATCAGTTTGACCAGACATGTAGACTCAGGCCTGAGCTTCAGCAGACACATCAAGGCAATAACTAAATCAGCATTTTATCATCTCAAACAAATGCAGTAGGACTGAGAGGTCTCTTGTCCAGACAAGATTTAGAAGAACTCATTCATGCCTTCACCTCCAGCAGGGTGGACTGTTGTAGCGGCCTCTTCTCTGGTCTCCACTGAAAATCCCAACTTCATCACAGTCAGAACACATATCACTCCTTGGCTTCCAGTTAGTTATAGAAAATATTTTAGGGGTGATGCTGGTTTATAAATCACTTAAAGTGGCAGTAGGCAGTATATTTTTGGCATCATTGGGCAAAAATCCCATAATAACCTTTCAGCATATTGTAATTCAAGTGTTCTGAGAGAAAACTAGACTTCTGCACCTCCTCATGGCTCTGTTTTCAGGCTTTAAAACATCTAGCCCGTGACGGGAGACTTTGACCAATCACAGTTCATTTCAGAGAGAGAGAGCGTTCCTGTTGGCTGTGCTCCGGTCTGTGAAATCTTGCAGATGCCGTTAGGAGCACCAGAGGACACAGAGGAACATGTTTTTTTTCCAGGTTACCTGTTTCATGTACTACTGTCACGATATAGCGACCGTTTAATAAAAATAACTTTTTTTAATCATATTTGCTCCAATCTTGCCTACTTCAGCTTTAACAAGCTGGGCCCAAAATACCCAGTAGGTCTCCTGGATCTTTAGGAGGCAGAACCAACTTCCTGATGATCTTAAACGTGACCCAAATCTAACCACTAAAAACTCTGCGCTTCTTTTATGCCTTTGATAAATTTATTTCTCTGTACTTTTATTTCCCTTATTGAATCTGAAGCAACTTATTACTGCACTGTAACTGCTCCATAACTGTATTTCTGGTCTATTATCATTTTCGTCTATTTGTATTTTTATTTCATTTTATCTAATGTTTTAAAATGTCTATTATCATTTTTCATCTATTTGTATTTCTTTTTTTCATTTGATCTAATGTTTTAAAATCTCATTTAATTATATTTTAAAGGTGCAGTGTGTAAGATTTGGCGTCATCTAGCAGTGAGGTTGCAGATTGTAACCAACTGAAACTTCTCATGTGTGCCAAGCGTGTCGGAGAAATATGGTGGCCGACGCGAAAATGTAAAAACGCGAACGGCTGGACGAGCCGACGACGCGCGGCATGAGAAGAGAATGAGAATGAGGGTCCTGTAATGTATCGATACAATGTTCACGTCCTGCAATATCAGTAACGTTACATCATACATGCTGGAGCGGAACTGTGTTTACTAATGCACGATGATAAGCACTGATAAAACGGTCTTTATCGCCACCAGACCAGACCAACCAGCAAATTGGAGAAACTTTCGCGACATTGTTAAGGATGCGCATTAACCTCGAATAGTTATGTTTAGGATAGGTCGTCGGGCAGCGGTTTTTGCAGATCTCAGATCAGATTTTGCAATTTGCGGGTTACCTTCTAGACACGACCCTAATTAGGAGGACACTTCATTTAATATTTGTCGATGTCCATTGACGCGGTTCTGAATTAAAGTTGGCATATTGTGAAGGCAGGGAGGGGCCTACATCCGTAGCCCCGGGGCCTTAAGTAATATTAATGTGCCCCTGGACGAGTGTCTTCATTTCCTGTCTGAACATCATTACTGTATTATTAAGTAAACATTTTACAAAGAGCTAAATATATGTCTTTTACTTGTATAATAGTCAGCACAACCTAATATTTGTGCATGAGAGAGAGATAAATAGACAGTCCTGAAGTACTTTAGGATGATATTTTTCCCTCCCGTTTTTCCTCTGCAGGTATTCAAATACAGCCTTTGATCCGGTAACACCTAACTGTGTGTATTGTCCCCTCTCTGCAGCTCCTCATACAGTCCGGCTTCTGAATCGACAGCATTGTTGCCAGGTTGTCATGGCGTCTGATTGTTGAGTATCATGTCACGCGCCCCATCACAGCCGGACGTCCCTCCGAGCCTGCAGCCGATCCCATGGTCGCCATGACGTTTACCTTGGCAACCACAAGAGGCTGGCTGTTGTGTCACCTCATGTCATAAGTCTCCCATGTGAAGCCTCCAAACACTAACCAAAGTTATTTTGTAGACTTCTTCATTGAGGTTCGGTAGGCAGTTGATAAGTGTTTCTTAGTTTCTTTATAAGTCTAAAAACAGGTCATATGTCATGTTTTTGTCATCAAAGCAAACTATACACTGGGAGGATTTATTCATGCCTTCTCATACTCAGGCATATAACATCGAATAGAGCATAAACATGAGATCAAAAACACTTCAATCTGTTCTCGTGGCCAATGGCAACACCATTGGTTTGATACAGAGCAACCACCAAAGTTTACAGTATTTATCACTGTGAAGCTTCATGTCATTTTTATTTAATCTTAATTTTCCCTCCCAAATCAGGTGTCTACTTATTTTATAATAACCTGTGGTGGAAGAAGTATTCAGATCTTCTACTTGGTAAGTAAAAGTAGCAGCATCCCACTGTGAAAATACTTTCTTACCCTACAAGTCTTGCATTCAAATTGTGCTTGTCATGGGGAATGTCCCTTTTAAGAGTGTGTGTGTGTGTGTGTGTATATATATACGTATATAGGGCTGTCAATCAATTAAAATATTCAGTTGTGATTAATCGCACATTTTTTGTTTGTTAAAATGTACCTTAAAGGGAGATTTGTCAAGTATTTAATACTCTTAACATGGGAGTGGGCAAATATGCTTGTTTTATGGAAATATATGTATATATGTATTATTGGAAATCAATTAAAAACACAAAACAATGACAGATATTATCCAGAAACCCTCACATATGACGGAGTATTAGGGCCACATTGAGGGAAAAGAAAAATCTGAGATTTTGAGAATAAAGTCATAATATTTCCAGAAAAAAAGTTGTAATATTACGAGAATAAAATCATAACTTTACGAGAAAAAAGTCGTAATATTATGAGAATAAAGTCATAACTTTATGAGAAAAAAGTAATTTCCTCCTCCACAAAAGATTCAATTTCCCCAGCAGGTCTGTGTGGTTCTTTCTTCGGAATAAAGGCAGTTTCTTGCACAATCTTTTCAATACTGATACTGATACTGATGATAATGTGGTGCTGATGTGCCAAAATATAAAGTATTTCGTTATTTGTGAAACCTAAACTAAAGTATAACTTCACAAGATGCTCCACGTTCCTCATTTTCACACAGTCGGCACGCTGCTCTATTTCCCGTCTAAAATAACACATAAAATTACTACTTTATAATATTATGACTTTATTCTCATAATATTACGACTTTTTTTCTCGTAAACCTATGACTTTATTCTCGTAATATTATGACTTTATTCTCAAAATCTCAGATAATTTTTTTCCGCAATGTGGCCCTAAAGCTCGTCGTACTCACAGGTACTGCATTTATCATAAAAATATGCTCAAGTCATAACATGTCAAACTGCAGCCCAACAGGCAACAACAGCTGTCAGTGTGTCAGTGTGCTGACTTGACTATAACTTGCCCCCAAACTGCATGTGATTATCATAAAGTGGGCATGTCTGTAAAGGGGAGACTGGTGGGTACCCATAGAACCCATTTACATTCACATATCTTGAGGTCAGAGGTCAAGGGACCTCTTTGAAAATGGCCATGCCAGTTTTTTTCTCGCCAAAATTTAGCGTAAGTTTGGAGCGTTATTTAGCCTCCTTCACGACAAACTGGTATGACCTGGGTGGTACCGATGGATTCCTTAGAGCCCGCTACAACCTCCGAAAGATCGATTGCGTTAATGTGTTAAAGAAATTAGTGGCGTTAAAACAAATTTGCATTAATGCGATATTACATGTTCACTTTGACAGCCCTAATATATATATTGCATTAACGTGTAAGGAGCAATGTGATGTTGTTAATGTCGATGTTGAGGTGTAGGTAATTTCAAGTATTTTATATACTTGTGGTTCGTTTAATAATTATTTTATAAAATGATCATTATTGTTTTGTATCTAAAATCTGCATCTGTAGTAAATAACTAGTAAATGGAGCTGTCAAATGATTGTAGTGGAGTAAAGAGTACAATAATTCCCTTTGACATGTAGCGGTGTAGAAGTATAAAGTTGCAGAAAATCAAAAAGTACAAGTACCATAAAACTGTACTTAATTACAGCCCTTGAGTAAAAATGTACATAGTTACTTTCTGATGATAACCTCCGGTAAGAGGTGACCAATGGTAAACCGGGACCCGGGCCTCTGCAGGGTCCCGGTGTCTCCGGGGCTCCGAGCCCTCAGGGGCAGGAGTTTGAAAGGGAAAGCCGGGGAGGAGAGACTCCGAGGCCAGGCTAGCTAACACTTCAGCAGGGGGTCTCATCACTCTCTCCACACTTCTGCTGTCAAGGCTTTTGTTTCAGCAGCATTACTCTCTCTCAAGGCTCTGCCTCCCAGGTAACTCCACTGCTGAGCTGGAGCTGCTGGAGGGAGGGACAGTACACAGACTCTGCACAGCCCTCACAAAATATGCATCAACCAAAGGAGAAGAAAAACACATCAACCATATGAGGAAGACTTCGTGCTAGATTGTAAGTTATTTACCAAAATAAGACTTGAATACCAAAAATTCAATAGACTCTCATAGTAAAAAAACACTGCCCTTCCTCCAGGACTTGTACACCTCCAGAGTCAGGAAACATGCAGGGGGAAATCTCTGCAGACCAGTCACACCCTTCTCCTCTCTGGTAGGCGCTACAGAACACTGTCCACCAAGACAACCAGACACAACAACTATTTTTCCCACATGCCATCACTTGGTTAAATCAGTCAGAAAACACTATTATTTAACACTAATCAATACATCCACTGTACCTACAAATTATAAATTATTTATATTATTTAATATACGGATGTATATATGTAAATAAACAGGCTGCATATTGCACATAAATGTGTGTACATTCATATATTGTAGGCCTACATAAACCACCTACTGTATGTATGTAAAGTATATTATTATGTTATTATTATCATGCAATATTTATTCCAGCACTTACTGCACTCTAAGTTAACTGAAACAGTTTGATCTTTAGACATTGCAGGTTTTTGTCCATCTATCTATCTATTAACGTAAATTGCGATTTTTTTAGTTTTAAAGCTAGAGTGAAGATACTGGTATCATATAAAACTAGAAAACCTAAAGAATCCAGGGGTCCCTTGACCTCTGACCTCAAGATATGTGAATGAAAATGGGTTCTATGGGTACCCACGAGTCTCCCCTTTACAGACATGCCCACTTTATGATAATCACATGCAGTTTGGCGGCAAGTCATAGTCAAGTCAGCACACTGACACACTGACAGCTGTTGTTGCCTGTTGGGCTGCAGTTTGCCATGTTATGATTTGAGCATATTGTTTTATGCTAAATGCAGTACCTGTGAGGGTTTCTGGACAATATTTGTCATTGTTTTGTGTTATTAATTGATTTCCATTAAGATTATTACAGTAAATACTTGACAAATCTCCCTTTAAGGTACATTTTGAAAAGATACAAAAAAATTGTGAATAATTTGCGTTTAATCACACTTAAAGCTGAAGTAGGCGAGATTGGAGCAAATATGATTAAAAAAAGTTATTTTTATAAAACGGTCGCTATATCGTGACAGTAGTAGATGAAACAGGTAACCCAAAAAAAAATCATGTTCCTCTGTGTCCTCCGGTGCTCCTAACGGCATCTGCAAGATTTCACAGACCGGAGGAAAACAAGCAGTAAGAGCTGATCTGAGGTCTGCTGTCCATCTGCTGTCTATGAGAGCCGGTTGTCAATCACTCGTGAACTCCGACCAAACGGTCAAACTAGGCAGCGCTGATCAAATATGAATCAATATTATGTTACGTTAATGCCTATTTCTCTCCTCAAATGTTTTCAGAAACATCTTGTAGTGCACGGTTTAGCTGTAAAATGAGAAAGTTTGTGACCTGGGAGCTATGTTGAGATCAGGTTGAGATGGCTTGAAGGAACGCCAAGTTCCAGCCAATAGGAACGATCTCTCTCTGAAATGACCTGTGAATGGTGATGCCAAATGATGCCAAAAATATACTGCCTACTGAAGCTTTAACTATGGACAATCATGAGATTAATCGTGATTAAATATTTTAATCAATTGATGGCCCTCATATACAGTATATATACATACGGTATATATACATTTTGTCCTTCATGTTGCATTTTCTAAATGAAGGCTTGATGGAACATCTGTCCAGAAAACAACAGCAGTTACTTCAGTGTGTACTTCAGTGTTGATTAGTGTTGTCAGCCCTCGGTAAACAGTGTAGCCTACTTACTGTATGTCAATAGCTGTGTTAGCTGGTCAGTGTGTGTCAACTTATGACTCCTGATTAATTAGAGGATTTTTTTGTTTGTTTTTTTACCAATGCTTATGCAGTTTGGCCTCTGAAATCTCCTATATTCATACTTTGTTTATTGCTGACAAATGCTGCTGATTGACTACAAACTTTATACAATCCATTGTGCATAAGTTACTTAAAGCAAGACTATGTAACTTTTGACAGAAGAACTAATGCTGTAACAGCCTCACTTGGTCTGGTCCAAGACCAGTAGATCATGGTGAGTAATGCTAGCTATGTTAGCAAACTTTAGATAGATATTGCTGTATAAAATGCACTTTACTGAGTCAGTTCAATGACTTTATGACTTTTCTCTACTGGTGAAATGTTAAATAATCTAAATACATTCAGTTTGAAGCTTTAGGTCCAGAGAAGTTTGAAAGACAAATGCTAAATGCTAAATAAGTAATGGTTAAATTGTACCTGTACGGGGAATACCTTAGTCTCAGCCCGATTCTCTTATTATGATTACATAAAATGACCTGTGTAAGGGTTACGATAACTTTTAATTTAATGTAATAAAAGCCATCAAATCAAGAGACTCAATTTTAAGAATATCACCAACAAAAAGAAAACTTTACCTTACTCAACATCACAAAACGATATATTACTGTATATACTGGCAGTGCATAAACTGAAGAAGTTTCTTTAATGACACGGAATAGGGATTTAAAAAATAATAACATATATATATATATATATAGAAGGAGCTATAGGCATCAACAGAACAGGTAATCCAACATCTGAATAATTCAGAGAAACATTATTTTGTGTTCACTTCCCCTCAGATCTGTCTCAGGTATAATAACAGGGTGCAGATTGTGTTCCATCACAGCAGAGTTACTCTAGTGTATCTGAATCCTTCACAGACCGAAGATGGATTTTAACGATGTTGTGTCTTCTGCTTTCCTTCACACCTTTCCATTTACTTCCACTGACAATTCAAATACTTACCCCCTGGTGTCATGGCATATAGCAAAAAAAACAATAACAACTCAATAAACAAAGAGGTAACATGTTGAACATTCTTGCAGGAATCACGCTGTGTTTTTTAAATGTTCTCGTTTTTTTGTTCTAAATGTTTCGGCATTTACTCAGTAATTATCTATGCTTTAATTCTCATCAACCAAATTTGAAATACCCTGAGTAAATATGATTGTTTACCACATTTTGCTGTTTCAAGACTCTCATCAATCATTTCCAAACAATTTTCTCTTTTCCTCAAAAACAGAAACTTTTGTTCTCCCCTCAGGAGAAAGTTAAGTGTTTTGATTTTTCACATTTCACAGCTCTGATATACACCGATCAGCCATAGGGGGGGCTTATTAGACAGCAAGTGAACATTTTGTCTCTGAAGTTGATGTGTTGGAAGCAGAAAAAATGGGTAAGGATGTGGGCGACTTTACCAAAAGTGGTCCAAGGAAGGAAAACCGGTGAACCGGCGACGGGGTCAGACCTGAGGCTCATTGATGCAGGTGGGGAGCAAAGGCTGGCCCGTGTTGTCCGATCCAATAGAAGAGCTATTGGAGCTCAAACTGCTGAAAAAGTTAATGCTGGTTCCGATAGAAAGGTGTCAGAACAAACAGTGCATCACAGTTTGTTGCGTATGGGGCTGCGTAGCCGCAGACCGTTCAGGGTGCCCCGCGTTGATCCGTGTCCACCTGCCAAAAGCGCCTACAATGGGCACATCGTGAGCATCAGAACTGGACCACGGAGCAATGGAAGAAGGTGGCCCGGTCTGATGAATCACGTTTTCTTTTACTTCATGTGGATGGCAACGAGTTGGAGGTGTCGACTCGGCCTCCAGATTCTCCAGATCTCAATCTGATCGAGCATCTGTGGGATGTGCTGGACAAACAAGTCCGATCCACGGAGGCCCCACCTCGCAACTTACAGGACTTAAAGGATCTGCTACTGACGGCTTGGTGCCAAATACCACAGCAGACCCTCAGAGGTCTAGTGGAGTCCATGCCTCGACGGGTCAGGGCTGTTTTGGCGGCAAAAGGGGGACCTACTCAATATTAGGCAGGTGGTCATAATGTTAACGCTGATCGGTGTATAATATCCTACAGCAATCTTCTTATATTAGGCCCCATGTTATATTATTACACTATATAAACTCACAACATTATCGATGTGTTCAGAGAGATTAGTGTTTTCTCTCTCTCTTGTTTGACATGTCAGTTGTTTGTCTGATTCAGACTTCATATCAGCCCGATTACAGCCTGACACGGCCGTTGTAGGGTGTTGGGAACATAGTCTGTATATAAAGATGGACGATGTGTCTCCACTCCCTCCCACTGTACAGAAGTGAGGCCAAACTGAGTGTATTTAAACAGGCAGTATTAGTGTGTGAAGAAAAAACGTATTGTTTAAAATATTTGCTGATTCATATTTTGTTGTTGTTACACACATCAGTAAATAACTGACGCAGGTACAGGTGCAGACACACCTGCAGGTCGTGGCTGTGCTGTGAATGCTTTTTGTCTACAGTAATATATCTTGTAAGTGAAGTTTTAACAGTCGCCATCTGGTAAAAAGTTTGAGTTTTTGTAACCGGTGGATTTGACCCTGATTAAGCTTTGAAGAGATGTTGTAATTTGTCTGTTTTTAATTTAGTTTTTTTATTCACTGGTGTTTTTTCTTTTATCGTGTTTTATGTTGCATGCTTTGTTTTATCAGGGGGGAGAAGCTTAAAGACTCATTTTGCAGCACTGTTTTGATGGTAGGCCAGGCTAAATCTTGGTGTTGTTATGATATTTCGATAGTAAAATTATTTGTGGAAAAGTTTAGATTCTTTAAAGAAGCTTATGATTGTAGTAGGTAGAAGAAGTTTTTTTTCAGAGGGCAAAGGTTTAAAGTTTCTGCGATAATAACACGTTAACGCAAATTTGTTTTAACGCCACTAATTTCTTTAACGCATTAACAAAACTTTTGATTTTTAGGTTGTAGCGGGTTGTAGAGCTAAAGTGAACGTACTGGTCTCATATGAAACTAGAAGAAACCTAAGGAACCCATCGGTACCAACCATGTCATACTAGCTTGTCATGAAGGAGGTTAAATAACGCTCCAAATTTGCGCTAAATTCTGTCGAGAAAAAACTGTCATGGCCATTTGCTAAGGGGTCCCTTGACTCTGACCTCATGATATGTGAATGTAAATGGGTTCTATGGGTACCCACAAGTCTCCCCTTTACAGACATGCCCACTTTATGATAATCACATGCAGTTTGGGGCAAGTCATAGTCAAGTCAGCACACTGACACACTGACAGCTGTTGTTGCCTGTTGGGCTGCAGTTTGCCATGTTATGATTTGAGCATATGTTTTATGCTAAATGCAGTACCTGTGAGGGTTTCTGGACAATATTTGTCATTGTTTTGTGTTGTTAATTGATTTCCAATAATAAATATATACATACATTTACATAAAGCAGCATATTTGTCCACTTTGTTGAGTATTAAATACGTGACGAATCTCCCTTTAAGGTACATTTTGAACAGATAAAAAATGTGCGATTAACTTGTGATTCATCGCTATTAACTTTTTTAATCGATTGGCAGCCCTCGTTTAAAGATTTTATCTGTTGTGTGTCACACTGAGGGAAAGAAAAATAAAGACACAGAGAGAGAGGCTTTGAGTTAAAACATGTCTTCAGACTGTCGCTGGCTTCTTCCTCAGGCTGTTGTCACACCTGTGGTGTGTGCTTTTCAGGTCTTCAGTAGTCTGCCAGTGCTTTTGACCAGAACCAACCCCCCCATAAACATCATCATAGTTTGGTCCTAGTCTAGCCTGTTCTCTGTGAGTGCTGGCAGAAAGGGACCCACTCAAGATTGGCAAGTTATTCCAAATCAGAGGGCTAAAGTTCAAGTGAAGTCCAGAGTGACTGGTGTTAAAGTCGAGAAATCTTTTATCATTTTTGTCCAGTTTAAAGTCATCAGTATTCACTAGTCTTCTGATATGCATTGTTGTGCCCAGATCGTCCTGATTTCATACCTGCATTATGTGTGCATACATTGGTTTGGGGGGAGAGAGAGAGAGAGAGAGAGAGAGAGAGAGAGAGAGAGAGAGAGAGAGAGAGAGAGAGAGAGCGAGCTGCCTGCTCCACCACCTCTCCCTCTTTCTGGGTGCAGCTTTGTGCGCCATCAAAAGGCCCTGAGCAAAGAGACATGAGCCTTAATTGTTGTGCTTTATCAGGGGGATAAAGGCGGGATGGGCATCAATTTAGGACGCCTTTATTAGACTACAAAGTGTGACAGACTGACGGAGAGATAATTGGCAGAGAGGGGAAAGGAGGACGGGATGAAAGAGGAGGAAAGGATGGAGAGACGAGGAGGAGCGGGGATGTGGATGGAGGCGTATTTGATCAGGCGGTTTACGGAGCAGAGAGAAGCAAACTGAAAACTGAACCAGATGAACCGGCTCCTCTGGTTGAAGCTATACCTGGATTGTTTTGCAGGAAATAAAATAAATCCTCCATCCATAACTAAAATCCAAAATATTATCAATTTTGTGGTTCAAGTTCAATGCTCTTTTTTACACATTGCAGGATCCTCTTAGTGATCATTTAAAGTGTGTCACATATTTCTAAAATTATTATTTACTACATTGATTTATTCAGTCGTGGACTTTTTCTGTCTAGCAGTAATATTACAGCCGCCAAACGATTAAAATATGTGATATATGATAATATCATGTGATTAATCGCACGATTGTCCATAGTTAATTGCGATTGATCGCAAATTAATCGCACATTTTTTTATCTGTTCAAAATGTACCTTAAAGGGAGATTCGTCACGTATTTAATACTCAACAAAGTGGACAAATATGCTGCTTTATGTAAATGTATGTATATATTTATTATTGGAAATCAATTAACAACACAAAACAATGACAGATATTGTCCAGAAACCCTCACAGGTACTGCATTAAGCATAAAAAATATGCTTAAATCATAACATGGCAAACTGCAGCCCAACAGGCAACAACAGCTGTCAGTGTGTCAGTGTTCTGACTTGACTATGACTTGCCCCAAACTGCATGTGATTATCATAAAGTGGGCATGTCTGTAAAGGGGAGACTCCTGGGTACACAGAGAACCCATTTACATTCACATATCTGGAGGTCAGAGGTCAAGGGACCCCTTTGAAAATGGCCATGCAAGTTTTTCCTCGCCAAAATTTTGCTTAAGTTTGGAGCGTTATTTAACCTCTTTCGCGACAAGCTAGTATGACATGGTTGGTACCGATGGATTCCTTAGGTTTCCTAGTTTCATATGATGCGTTAAAGAAATTGGTGGTGTTAAAAAAAATGTGCGTTAATTATCGCGTTAACTGTGACAGCCCTATTTAATATTTAACTTGTTAAATGCTTCGTTAACAAATAAAATGTTTGCCGTACAGCTCAGATGTTTGCCAACAAAGCATCGCACTTAAATGTTTCTCCTCGACATTTTGAAGGATTTCCCGAATTTAAATGTTTGCAGAGTTAAGAGTCAGATACTTGTTGGGGTGTTATATGTGTATTTTAAGGCTTTGTGTAGTGTCAGGATGCACTCGCCGCTCAGCTTTCCTGCACGCCACAGCTTGTTAATGTGGCAGGATAATGTTGGCCTCCTTCGATTACATCTGAACTAATGTGTTTGTCTGATTATACTGTGGCAATATGAGGACTGTAAAACAAAAGCCGAGCATCATTTCCAATCTGTCCTCTACACAACACGCTAATTACATCATTTAGTTTTGATGCATGTTAAAAAAGTGCTGAAAGAAAATGTTCAAAAAAACGACTTTGTTCTGTTCCGTTCTGTTCTACCTAGGAGGCACTAGATCAGTTGTCGGGTTCACACTCTCTGTGTTCCACTGTCATTCCCACAAATCACACACACTCTAATCATCCCTGGGTTCACACACTGACGGTGCAGCCCCGCGCCCCCCCCCATCCCTCTCCTCTCCTCTCCACCCCTGACATGAATATATGAGTGTTTTTATGTGTGCAGTGAAAAGGCGCCGCTGAGTTAAGTGGCCTTGTTGTATTCTGCTCGGGCTCTAACGGCTTCCAGTGGGGGGTGTGGATGAGAGTGGTGGTGGTGGTGGAGGTGGGGGGTGGATGAAGGAGAGGCCTGCAGCACCATGCCTAATCAGCCTTTCTCGCCAGGGTCAAGACTTTCTGTCTGGGTCCGCGGTGCTCCCTGCCACCGAGGACTCGCCCATTCAAGCGCACAATGTCCCTGTCAGTCCCGACAACACTTCCTGCCTCTGCTGGCTCCAGCCCTCGCAGGGATACACAATATTTCACAGCTCCAAACAATAGCCTGTCTGCCTGCACCCACCATATGGTTACTATGGGCCACAATATTGACACACATCACTAATTATTCAAAGAGAGAGAGAGAGAGAGAGAGAGAGAGTGAGGGAGCTGAGGAGCTGAGGAGCTGAGGAAGGAGTCTGCCGGGCGGTTTTCTCTCTGTAATGTCATGTGAGATCAGACTCTGCTTCAGGAAAGTGTGAATGCAAACACCAAGAGGAAAGAGACTAAACCCTCCGGAGTCCAGGTTGATTTTGGTTCACTCAATTTTTTTCTTTGTTTAGCACCTTTTAAACTGTCCTTACCCCACATACATGGTATCCTTTCCTTCAGCACAGACTCAGATATAAGTCTGACTTCTCATTTTGTCAACTTAACAGAGTATAAAGCTGCCAGGAACCCAACATACATTCAAAAAAATGATACAGGTGCCTATAAAAAATTCAAAAATCTTCAGTCATAATCAATCAAAAATGTTAAAAAATATTGTTTCAATGTTCATACACCTTTCTATACACTTTTACACACAAATACAGCAAAAATCTAATCATAAAATAGTCAATTTACATATAAAGTGATTTTATTCCATTTTATTTGTATTGTATTTTTTTGTATTAATTTATATCTTTCATTGAAAGAGAAGCCTGTAAAACACACACATATATATATATATATATATATAAGGCTGTCAATCGATTAACATATTCAATTGTGATTAATCACACATTTTTTATCTGTTACCTTAAAGGGAGATTTGTCAAGTATTTAATTTATCAACATGGGAGTGGGCAAATATGCTTGTTTTATGGAAATATATGTATATATGTATTATTGGAAATCAATTAACATTTTGAGAATAAAGTCATAATAATACGAGAAAAAGTTGTAATTTAATGAGAATAAAGTTATACTATTTCCAGAAAAAAGTTGTAATATTAATTATAATAAAAGTAAAATAATTATATATATACTCCATCCAGAAATATAATTTATGTTAAAAATAATAATAAAATGGAATAAAATCATTTTTCATAATATATGACCTCATATCATATCTCACATAAATAAATATTTGTATAATATATATATTGTTATTGAAAAGATTTCTTGTTTCAAAACTGCCGCACTCTTTATTTGGCTGCTTTTTAGTAACACAGAGAAAAAGTCCTCGAAGTTTGGGATGTTTTTGGTTTGAAGCGAGAGAGAGAGAGAGAGAGAGAGAGAGAGGGAGAGAGGATGTGATCCATATTGACGGTGCTCTTTGTGAACAGGAGGACATCTGTGCTACAGTCTCTAGAAGCATCCAGCACACCTCTGTCCAACATATGTCTGTTCTTATTCCCACAGGAGCTTCCTAATGGCACAGGAAATAATATAAATGATGTGACCTTTGACCGCTGCCACGACGTAGAGGTCGTGGATGAAAAGAAAACCAAAGACAGAAAAGTCAAGCCCCGCTCATGTTTTACCATACCATGAGTCACAGTGCAAAGCATAAGATTTTCCTGAAAACAAACACTTGCTGATCCTTAAAAATATAATAATAATAATAATAATAATATTAATATAATAATCTTCAAACCATCTGGATGAAAACATTTTTGTCCACTGCTCTATTAAAAAATACTTTTAACAATTTTCTCAAGTTACGGTTGAATTTCTTTGTCCAGGTTCCTCCTCAACAACATCGCCAACAGTCAAGAATTACAACAAAATGCAAGCGACACACACCTCATATCACCCACATTTTTTTGGTAGTACTGAACATAGCAAGCAACAGTACAAACAACACAAATAATGCATCACTGTTAATGTAATGTAACATAGGGACTTGATCTGACCGTCTCTGTGCCCTGTTGTGTTACAGAATACAGTAAAACAAAATACCATTGTTTGCTTTATCCTGGAAAGTCAGCTTCTTATAATTACCTGTTGTCTGCTCTATTGTGAAATTGTTCTCTGATTGTTTAATTGAGCTTCAGTGTGTTATTATGGTTTACCTAATGCTGAATATAATCTGTGAAACACACTGCACTAAAATATATTTTTTTTTTCATCACAGCCTTGGCAGGAGGGGGACTTGTTTTCAAATGACTTATTTTTGTATTCAAATCTTAGAATTAGTTTCAGATCCAGTAGATTTAACAAACTTTGCATTTCCACATGTTTGGGGTCGGCAAACTGCAGTTTAAAAATAATAATAATTATTGTAATGTATTATGATTAGGGGCATGCTCTAGCCCACAAACTGCACCTGATACCTTTTCCACAACAAATCTAAAAAAAATATGCATTTTTAGATTGATTTCCTTCTCTACCTTCTAGGCAGCCATTGTATATATTTATTCATTGTCTGAATTATGAAATGCAGTTGCAAGTGCAGCCTGTTTACACAACTTGTATGTGTGTTCAAAAGAAGTTCATATATGATAGCCATTCTTTCACATTCAAGAACAAGATTTAAGATTTTACAACCACGTCAGCGGCTGTTTTGTTCGGCTGTACTCAGGCACAGCGATGCATCCAGCTTAATGCTAACGCCAGCGTGGCTATATGACAATGCTAACGCATTATCCGGGTAGATAAACATTGGTTTTATTTGATTTAGAGATGTTCCTTAGAACTAATTTACCTGACATTTAAACAGAAGTTCAAACTTAGACTATTCAACTGGTCAATAAGTAAGAAAACAGTCAAAATTGAGCGTAATTTAACCTATAAGGTTAAAAATTGTCCGAAAAAAATGTTGTGTATAGTATAAGAGCCATTTGAAATTGTTAATCAAATTTTTTCAATAACCAAATAAAATTGAAATGCCGCTGAAATCAATATGTCCCCAGTGTCTGCTCCGGTTGCCCGGTTAGTAATGTGTCACGAACCTAGATGGTGTAATATTTTATGAAAACAATAATATGGCCTAGTTTTTGCAGTGTGTCCCGCACCGTCGGCTGTAGTCTGCCCGTGTCTGAGACATTTTGGTCGATTCAGCATGTTGAATCCGCTGCGGAGCTCGGAGTAGCCCTAATTGGTTATTCAGCTTAAAGGGACTATTTGTAACTTTCAGAAATGCTTCTTAACAGCGACACCTGTGGCCGTGAAATCAACGAATGTCAGCGTCGGGCTCGTGCTTGTGCTCGCTCTAAATAGACATGAACGAGCATCGCTCAACACAGTGAGGCGACACACGTCAGCTAAAACCACAATATCACTCTATATTTCAGCTGCTTGGCAGTAATGTTAGCTGACCAGACGAAGGTCTCTCCATGAATCAATGCTGATACTGTGTTTGCTTCTCCTGCCTCAGCGCAGGCTGAGGCAGCGGGGCTCCGCAGCGAGAAACTCGTCTCCCTCCGCCCGCAGCCGGAGTGAGCAGGGAGACACCGGCACCCGGTCGGTAACGAGGCGACAACGTTTCTCTCTGCAGAGCCTCGTCACTTCACAAGACACGGAAAACCTCTGTTGGTCTGGTGAAGCTGCAGCATTTATTTCTGCACAGACGTCCACTGTTCATTCACTAGATATTCTCAGAGCTACTAACTCTTCTGCAGTGTGGAGTGAGCGTGCGTTCACGTATAGAGGTGGAGCGAGTACGCGAGAACGCGCGCGCTGTCTGAGTGAAGGCAAGCAGGCAGAGGAGCGGGGACGCCGGCCACACGCGAGCGCGCATATGCAAGCGCGCATGTGTCCCGACCCGGTACATTTATACGCTTAAAAAGTTACAAACAGTCCCTTTAACCAAATCAGTGCACGAGAAGAGAAACGGAAGTGAGGAAAGCAGGCAAACGAGTGAAGTCGTGAGGAAAAACAAAGAGGGCTCTTCTCATTTTTCATCTATATTCCAATACACGGATATTTTTTTCAAAACGACATGGCCATCTGGAATGAAGCTAAGTGGTGAGTGAGAGTGGTGTGAAAATGGTCGTCAAACGCCGCTTTGTTTCATGTACGTATCATAACAACGGCTTGTATATCCGCCGTCCTCGCTCTTCCTGTTCCCCTTTTTGAATGATGAATACAGACTACCGCCGTCTCCTGGTGTGGAGAGTTATTTCATCTCACGCAGGCGCAGAACGTACGTGGTGGTTGGCCGTTGACTGTCGTCTTTGCGTTGTGTTTGAGTGCAACTTTTTGGCCAAGACACAGGCGATTGTTGGCCTTCGTCGCCGCTAGTTCTTTGATGTCGGTTTGGACCTTAAGGGAAAAACGAACAGAGAACTGTACTATGTTTATTGTTACTATTAAATAAATGCCGGCTTTATGTTCTGAGTAATCTAAGCAGGTGTTCTGGTGTTTTCATTCC
Organism: Adelosebastes latens; assembly: GCA_916700685.1. Lineage (NCBI taxonomy): Eukaryota > Metazoa > Chordata > Actinopteri > Perciformes > Sebastidae > Adelosebastes > Adelosebastes latens. The sequence continues at coordinate 48,858 of CAKAKR010064247.1, forward strand.
TCTACTCCTCCTTGAAAAGTACCTACAGGTCAAGCACTTAGTGCTTATATCACTCCATAGTGTGCTAAGGAAGTGCTTACATACTATATATATAAATGAAAATGAATAGAGGCAGTGATGCCTATGGTTGACATTAGACGCAAGCGTAAGCAGGAATACACTCAGACACCTCTTCCAGTGTCTTCCCAAGAAGTCCCTTATACAACCTCAGTCTCTCCTGGCTTACCCCACCCCATGTCTCACTACCCCGGCCCTCGTAGAAGCCCCAGTCTGTCCCGGCCAGGCTGCCCCCTGAGTGGTGGGAATGTCCTCCTGTGCAGCAGGCCATGACAGGCCCATGTTGGGACAGGCCTCAGCGCTCCACTCCACAGAGCAATTGATTGACAGCCCTCACTGAGGGAGGTGGGATTCCTCATCTGTCAGTTAAAATGATGCTGGAGATGAAGATGCGATGTAAGGGATCATGGGGTCTGGTGACATGTTACAAGCCAATGTTTCCTCCTCTCCTCTCCTCTCCTCTCCTCTCCTCTCCTCCCAGGTCCTTAGCAGCTAGGTAAAGTTAGCTTGTTGGCTGGGGGTGAAGGTTGCCACAGGTCCAGATGTTCCTGAGGTTTCCGATCCCTCTCCCGGCTCACTGTGATGTGCTGTGCCACATCTGTCTGGGCAGAGGTGTGCCATATTGCTTCCCATCTGCCACATGGCACACCCATGCGCACACACACACACACACACACACACACACACACACACACACAGAAACAGAGGCACACACATGCAGCGTGCCCAGAAACTGCCCATTTTAACCGGGGCCATAAATAGTGTAATTCATGGGTGTGAAACAGCGGGTTTTTAAGAGCGCTCAGAGGAACGGAGCGGAGCTGGAACCTTTGGCAGCTGACGGACAGATTTTCTGTTCCTGGTAGCCACATGAAACTCTGTGAACTGCACACTGAACACACTGAGACAGACAGGCGATGAAGACCTGCTGGTACAAGAAAATGAGAGTCAAAACCATCTTTGTCTTTCTCTTTCTTTCCCTTTGAATGTCTCTGTCCTTGTGCGTCTCACCATCTGTCTCCTCTCCTCTCGCTCTGCAGCTCGGTCTCTCTTCCTGTCTCTCCTCCGTCCTCTTTTTGAGCCAGGGGGGCAGTATCGAAACGAATGTCACCCCTGTCCCAATGTTACTTAGGGGAAATTGACTCCTTAGCCTCGGTGCTGTTGGCGGCCATATGCTGATGTTTTCATATTCCAGAGAAATGAGGAGAGGGAGTCGTAAAGACTGCTAAAGTCAGAATTACAACCCTGGCTGCCACTGGTGAGGAGAGGGAGAGGCCCCTTCTGTCACACCTCGAGCGCTGTTAAAGCCCCAATCCCTCAGTCCTAGAAAGTGCCATGGGCTTCTGAAGTACCACATTAACACTGGCTTCTCACCGAAAGTTAGACACTTTTTTACATTGCTCCATTGGCAGGCGATTGGGTCTAATTCATGGCTTGCGAGGCAGCATGTTTAGCTTCTCGTTCTTATTAAACATTCACAACCGGGCGGAGGACGAGGCGCGGTTTAGTTGCTCTGCTGATTGTGGCTTTAGGAGACATCACTGTCTTCCTCAGCGCGGACCGTAGAGCTATAGGCAGCGTTTCCAGCTTATCTATATTTCATGCTTTTATCTGCTCTCAGCGTTTAATTAGGCAGTTAGCAGCTCGTTAAATTCTATTGAGAGCAAACTTTTACCTCGTTGCAAAGTTGTGCTGATGTTGAGCTTTTCCAGGCGATGGGAGGATTTTTGATTACCTTGCATCCACGGTGTCATAAGTTAGTAGTGAGTTATGCGGTCTTTGTGGTTTAGCACCTCATCTTTTTCAGGGAGAATATTCTCCTCTGACATTTTTTTGTTCTTATTGAGACAGATGGAGGAATAAATAGTTATTAAACTGGCGTCTCTAGTACAGCAAGCAAGAATTTAGCAATTATTAAACCAACAATAACGGATTGTTTGGCCACTTGGGGGCAGCAGAAATATGCTGTGAACCCAACACTGACATATTATTATTATTATTTTTAAGGTTGTATGGTAAAATTGTTAGCAAACAGTTGACTATTTACTAGGACTGTCAGAGGTAACGCGATAATAACGCGTTAACGCAAATTTGTTTTAACGCCACTAATTTTTGTAACGCAACTTTCGATTTTTAGGTTGTAGAGGCTAAATAACGCTTCAAACTTGCGCTAAATTTTGTCGAGGAAAAACTGACATGGCCATTGTCAAAGGGGGCCTTTGAACTCTGACCTCAAGATATGTGAATGAAAATGGGTTCTATGGGTACCCACGAGTCTCCCCTTTACAGACATAATAAATATATACATACATTTGCATAAAGTGAGCATATTTCCCCACTCCCATGTTGATAAGAGTATTAAATACTTGACAAATCTCCCTTTAAGGTACATTTTGAACAGATTAAAAATGTGCGATTAATTTGCTATTAATCACGATTAGCTATGGACAATCATGCAATTAATTGTGATTAAATATTTTAGTTTATTGACATCCTTACAATTTACACATTCACTTGACAAGGAGCAACGTTAATATTAATTTGGAGTCGCGTTTGTGTCCACCTGATAAATGTATGTCCAATATTTCTTCTTCTAGTTCTGCTTTTGGTCTCCATCAACTCTGTGAAATATCTGGCTCTTTAGCAGCTAAATACACCACTATGTTCACAACTAGTTGCTAACTTTGCCTACAGTTTGGTTCAGGGCTGGGTTGGTACAGTGGGTTTATCAGAGTTTTTTCCACTAAAAACAGCTGCCTGCCTGCTGAGGACAAAAACGATGCAATGAGAACGAGAATGAGAGCGTGAACCAAAACAGTAAAATTGCGGGCTGTAAAGTGTAGATGAGCTGAAAGATGCTAAAACGCTCTGTAGAGATGAGGAGAGCCGCAGGGTCGGGTAATAATGACCCTTTTAACATTATACATTACACAACATTGTATGTAATACACATATTCGTGAACGAGGATATACAGTATAAGAAGGTCAGGGTGAATGGGTGGTCAAAAAACACTGGTGTTTGTGTCCTGTGTGAAACCAGGAGTCAATGTTGATTTATTAATCACGTAACTTCTATACTTAAATTATGCCACTTCCAGTGTTATTTGAACCCAAACCACAGTCTTTTCCTTAACCTTACTAAGTAGTTTTTGTCACGGAACTTCCGTACTTAAGTTACGCTACTTCCCGTGTGGCGTAACTTAACTATGATCTTTCCTGAACCTAACTAAGTAGTTTTCTCGCCTAAACCTAACCAAGTCGATCTTTTCCTTAACCTAACTAAGTAGTTTTTGTCATGTAACTTCCGTACTTAAATTACACTACTTCCCTTGTGGCGTAACTTAACTACGATCTTTCCTAAACCTAACTAAGTAGTTTTCTCGCCTAAATCTAACCAAGTCGATCTTTTCCTTAACCTAACTAAGTCATTTTTGTCATCTAACTTCCGTACTTAAATTACGCTACTTCTGGTGTGTTTCCTGTGAAGATGGAAGTTTATTTTGAAAAGACTGGAGCGGCAATTGATGCCGGACATTCGTAGGAAAACGCACACAAAAGGAGGAATAACTTTTCGTAAGATATACAAACTGTTGTCCGTGTAATATGTTGCAGTTGCATGTGCCATAAGTTTGTAGTTTAAAGTACCTGGTTTTCAACTCTTGTCCAGGGAGCAGGTAGTTATTCTGGGTTTGGTGTCCTTTCTTTGCTTTGGTGTTATGGGCCACTGTTAGCAGACGGACTTCCAAACTAAATTGCCAACCTGCTGCTCATAACGAAATGACAAAAATGACATGTGTTGACCTCTGGTACAGCAGAGAGAGAGAGAGAGAGAGAGACATGCTTTGCCTCGCTCCACGGTTCGGCCTGCAACAACTTTCCAACGTGAGGCCCGTCAGTGGACCTACGGGTCCCATGTGAGCCAATCAGGGCTGTTATGTAAGTGTAGGGTGTTTGAAAATGGCTGCGGCCGGCCACTCAGATATGGCTTGTTGCTGATAATCGGTGGCGTGGCGTGGTGCGGCGTGCGGCTGACAGATGCCTGCTCCAGCTGGTACAGGGGGGGTTTATCGCCCGGTTGGAACGCGGGTCCTCACACCCCTCCACTGTGCTGGCCACCGTCGCCGTGTTTAATGAGTCACGAATTGCCTGTTTGTCTTCTGCTCCCTGCTGTTTCTGCACTCCCGCTTCCAGAACAATCCCTGAAACACATGCTGCTGCGCTCCGCAGAGCAGCCAGACAGGCAGGCTCAGCCAAACTGTTGTAAAGAACAAAGTTGTCATTTTTTATTTCTTCCTTTTTTGTCATTTTTTTTCTTCTTGGGTGTTCATCTAAGAGAGGGATGGCTTGTTCTGTAATAAAGCTGCCTTTTCAGATGCTGTGCCTGACCTCGCCAATATGGCTACCCCGAGAAACCAGTGCCCATTTGAAGCCCCTGACAAACACATAAATGGCTCTATAATTGGGCCGCTTTGTTGTGCGAGGTGCTGGCTCGCCTGAAAGTGCCGTTGAACACTTTGTGGTAAATGGAGTTACATTATGACAACACATGGCAGTTGCTAAAGGAGCAGAAACTGGCACACTGATAAGACATAAGCAGGTGGTGTTGACACAGAAATGGGTTGTTTTAAGTCACTAGAAAAACCACAATTTGAAAAAAAAAGAAAGTTTTCTGCGACAGCTAAGCAGATCACATATTCATCCCCAGGCCAGCGACAGAACTGTGTGACTCGGCAAGAGAGGAAGGATCTGCAGTCCAAGTAAACACAGAGACGCTTGGATGACCATCAAATGGACCAGAGCATGCACACACACACACACACACTCACACGTACACACTCACAGAAGGGGTGTTTGTAGCCCGTGTTAGGGGATATGTTCTGCAAGCTGCCCAGAGCTTTGCCTTAATCTCACCTGTTTAATCTGCAAGGTTGGGCGACAGCTTCTGTAACAGGAACAGGTGGCTCAAACAACTGCTGCTGGACAAACTTAGAGAGGCCGTTCTGGAAAAGTTGATGAAAGCCCCGATCGGATTTTTTGAGCATATTAATTGGAAATTTATACTTTTATAATCTTGAGGAGAAATACTTTGATGGGAAAGAAACTTTTCACGCTTTTCTAAGTAACCCACCATGGGTCTTTTTTTTTTTAAAGTTTCATTATAATAGAATACATTTACAAACTGGGCTGTGAATTAGCTTTTGCACCAGCCACATTATCCACTTGTTAAAGTTACCTGTGCCGTTGAATATATGCAAAACATCTACACCCCAAAAATCCACTTGCGTAAGACACACACAGACTCAGAATGTCTGATGATCAGAAGAAGTGAGAACTATCCGTGGAATCTTGGCAGCGTCCGGATTCGGCCCAGTGCCGTGAAATCCTCATTCGGCGGGGCCGCTCTTTGTGGCCGGCTCTGGGTTCTCGGAGTGGCATTCTTCTCATTGTACAGGTCACCGAGACAGAGGCGGCCGGCCTGAAAAGATCCTCGGTGGGGGGAAACAATGGCTTAAGGCAGCCCATAAATGTCTCCTGTTCGGCTTCGGCCCATTGACTCTTTGCCTCCCCGCCAAGCAGGGCCCTGTCAGACCAGCCCCTCTCTCTAACAGCTTAATTAGCAGAAAGAACAACAATGTCGGAGCCTGTTTCGACTGAAATAAAAACAAGAAAAGACCCAAAAGCTGCTCTCTCCGCCTCTCATTGTCTCCGTGCGGCCTGTGATAACAGAGCTCTGACTTTTCTGTTCAACTTAGTACAAATAAAACAACATTCCTACACTGTTCCATGAGGAGCATGACGACCGACTGATGGACCAGCAAAGGGGGGGGAGTTCTCCACTCTGATTGTGTGGTTTAAAAAGGGTGTTTTCTGATTTATTATTGTGCTCTTATGCTATAACTTTGACACAATATGTTAGCATTGGAGTGTCAATATGAAAGTAGTGTGAACTCTTTGATGACCAGAGGCGCAGAGAGATAACCTCCACATTCCAGAGGGGTGAATCCCTTTATTGAAAAACTGTCCGTCTGAAGGCTTTGCTCCGAGCTCAATATGATTTTCATTTTTCATGATAATGGTGATGGCGATGATGATAATGCAGTTTGCATTGTAATGCTAATGTGAGTTCCTGGCGTCACAGGGAGACCGTGCGAGGAGACGCTGCACTGGCGTCCACCACGCTGGCTTTGAACCTCCTTTCGCCCTTCGATGTCTGACTGACTGATGGATCGTGTCTGACTGAAACCCTGTGTCGGTCTCACACTTTGTCCTCCTACTTACATGTTTCTGTCAATCAGTTGGTTTGTCTGCCTTTTAGTCTCTCTCCTCCCTAGTGCGTTTAGAATTATATTTCATCTTCACGTCTCCTCTTTCTATGTCTGCACAATTGCTTATCTGGTAGGGCTGGGACGATACACCTATCTCCCGATTCAATACTATCACGATACTTGGGTGCGATTCGATATTACGATTTATTACAATTTTTATTAACTTTTTTAACACTAGACCATGGGGAAAAAGTTGAATCATACACTTCTAGGGACTTTTACTTCGGAAAATATCTAAACTGATACAGTAAAAATTTTTGATTTTCAGCATGTATGTAGTCAGAGATGTCCATATAGTCAAAATATAGACAGAGTCAAATATATCAGTCATTCAGTCAGGCATTATTTATGAACTTTTTCCAGCAACCAAAAAAATCAAAGAATAAAGACATTTCCCTCACAAATTAGTGGTATTTTCTTTTTAATTTATAAGGGACATGTAATGTTTTATACTTCTGGTGAATATAATCCAATCAATCCTATTTCCATATATGTATTTTGTATATACGGTTCCCTTTGTTAACACCTTATTTTGAAAAATGGACGTAGTCCCACGTGTATACTTCTGCTAACTTCTCCAAGTCCATCTCTAGCTCTCCCGTCAGCTCCGTTCTCTTTATCCCTCCATGGTCAGCTCCATCGGGGCCGTTTGAATGCATTTAACATAAATGTCAGTATCTGGGTGCTCTACAGTTGTAGCATCGACCGATTTGACCACGGAGATGAGAGTGACGGCCAGCTTGACCGCAGAGATGTCTAGCTCTGCTTTTCCTGCCAAAGTGTTTCCATCCTTTACTGGATGTGTAGTGTTTACCACGCTGGATTTAACATGTGATGGTGCAGGTCGTGTCCACGTGGACCCTCCCAACTTTCTCGTTTTGGCTCGCGGCTGCGATCTGTTTTAGTTGACGGATACGGAACGCATATGACGTCACGTTACTCAGACTACAACAATAAAAGCGGTAACTTCCTTCTACCTCCGCATAGACTCAAATAAAGTAAAGATATTGATTCTGGTATTAAAGAAATTGATTTCAAAATTGTAAAAAAAAAAGATTGTCTATTGTCAGATACCTGAACGTCGCCCTCTTCATACCTCTAGATTTTTTTTATCTGCCTTACCTTACCCATTAATCTCCCTGCCTGTTTGTGCCCCATCTTTCCATATCTCCCCGCTGTCATTCTTTGTCTTGTTTCTTTTATCTGCGGTTCACATCAAACACTGGCACCAGATTGATTCTCATGTGAACAAGGCTGCAGTGGGGGTGCAGGGACCTCTTCCCCGGGCTTTGAAGCTCCTTCCCATCCTGTGGACCCCCCATCCCACCCCAACACACACACACACACACACACACACACACACACACACACACACACACACACACACTCACACACACACTCTCTTTTCCCTTCCCACTCCCACCCCTGTCCTCTGTGGTAAATTTCAAAACACATCGACTTTTACTTTGTCATTTACACAATTTCTCTTATTACATTAAGCAGAAAAAGCAGGCCCAAGAGATTTATCTGGCTACATTGCTGTGTGCAGGACATCAGGGATGTGCTTAGGGGTGCAAGAAAATATTGATACAGTATATCCAATATTACAGAGTATCCAATATTATGTTTTATGATACTACATCGATTGTCAAAAACACTGTATTGATTTTTAATTAATACTTTACATGCAAGGATTCGTGGAAGACGAAGTGGCTCAGACTGCACAAAAAGTACTGCTATGATGTTGGATATTTTTTTCATTCAGATTGTATGCATATGGTGGTGTGTTCTTCATACCATGACAGTTTTCCAAAGATTAGGTTTAAAAAAATCACCATATATCACTTACAGTATTGCAATATAATCGTAACCCGTATCATGATTAGGGCTGGGTATTGGTACTCCATACCTTTAAGGTGTTGGCCGAAATAACCCAGGACCAAGTAGTATTGAAACTTCTCCAGTCAAACGATACCTGCAATATAAAGATTTACAGTATCTATCAATCAGCACTCATGAACCTTTTTCCTCTGTCTATCTACAGTAGGCTACCCATGTATCATATATTAGACTACATTGTGCTATCTAATATGATAATATAGGCTACATTTACAAAAGAATTAGAAACTTCTGAAGACTGAAATGTATATTTCACTCACTCCACCATCCCAGCAAAGATTTGCTTCAAATAGTAGGCCTACGTAAGTTTTCCAGCTGGGCATGTGGGAACTGTTGGATAATGTAAGAGCTTGTCCAAAGGTAATAAAATGAGTTTATATTTCATGAAGACTAGGACTGGGTTTGTTACTATATAACAGAAAGAACAGGCGACAGATGGATCTTTTTGCAGGTATATTTGGAAAATTAAAGAAGTTTAAAAAAGTAACGTTACAAATAGAAACTGTGCAAACACGCTTTAAAAACAGATGTGCTCACAGCTGGCTGTACTGTGAGGTGGTCAGCTTACACGGTGTGTTTCTATGTAATGTTACGACAGATGCCTCTCTCATTCAGCAGCTTTGTTCGAATACAATATACGTTGTCTCTCACCGTCCCGTCACCTACCGCTTAATTTCTTCCTCACGATGGACAGCCAGGAGCTTCCGCACCATCGAAGTCTTGCCACATATCCATGTTGTTCAAATCGTCTGTCATTCACCTCCAATGTGTCTGAAAACATTCCTGCTGCTGTCGCACCGTTTGTTTGAGTTACAGCGACCTGTGACAATTGCGTCACGACTGTGGAACCAAATAGATTTGTCCCGCCCCGGTTGTTAGTGACCCTGGTTCGTGCCATTCACATTGAAATCGACCCTGGTCCGACCCACCTCTCGACTTGGGTCGCGACGGCGAGTCAGTCAACGCGAGTTAACCCTTTCAAACACACAATCTATGCTGGTTCAACCCTGGTTGAGTCCTTGGTGTGAAGGGAGTATAACTCTGGTTTGTTGCAAATTTCATGAGAATCCAAGACATCCAACAATTGTTGAGATATTTCAGTCTGGACCAACCTAGAGCCATGCCGCTAACGCAGCTAATGTGCAAGAAAAATTAACAAGTGCCCTCTATAGGAATGCCCTTCCAGTGGAGAAGATGCAATGCACATGATAGAACATAGATTGGCCTACTTGCCTGTAAATAGTTAATGAAGTAGTGAATAGTCCCCTGTGGGTTTTCATGACAGAGGTGTAGCAGATTAAATACTTTACATCTGAGTCAACTGGTAGAACAAGTTTAGATTAAACAAGGGTTGAGAACTGCTTTACCACATGCAGCTGGTGTTCAGAACATGTTTCGCCTTGTTCTTGTTCAAGGTTTCAGAGTTAAGGTATGTCGACGTAAACACACTCAGATGAAGTTCAGCCCTGGGACAGCCTTGTGCCTCATTGCGGAACTATTGTCAATTTCTTGACTGTGTGAAGACGTACAACCCACATAACTTATTTTTTTTAACAGCAAGGCCCTTTGAGTCAATAATTGGATGTGCCAGAATTTTCTTCAGCTGAACAAAGACAAAACTGAGGTCGTACTTTTTGGAGCCAAAAAGGAAAGATTAAAGGTTAGTGCTCACCTACAATCTGTAATGTTAAAAAGCTCGGACCAAGCCAGAAATCTGGGTGTAGTCATGGACTCTGACCTGAGCTTTAACAGCCATATTCAGACAATTACAAAGACAGCCTTCTATCACCTGAAGAATATAGCAAGAATTAGAGGACTGATGTCTCAGCAGGATTTGGAAAAACTAGTCCATGCTTTTATCTTCAGCCGACTTGACTACTGTAACGGCGTCTTTACTGGTCTTCCTAAAAAATCCATCAGACAGCTGCAGCTGATTCAGAACGCTGCTGCTGCTAGAGTCCTCACTAAGACCAAGAAAGTGGATCATATCAGTCCAGTTCTGAGGTCTCTACACTGGCTCCCTGTCTCTCAGAGAATTGATTTCAAAATACTCCTGTTGGTTTACAAAGCACTAAATGGTTTAGGGCCAAAATATATTTCTGATCTTCTGCTATGTTCTGAACCATCCAGACCTCTCAGGTCATCTGGATCAGGTCTGCTTAGTGTCCCCAGAGTCACAACTAAACATGCAGAAGCAGCGTTCAGTTTTTATGCACCAAATATCTGGAACAAGCTCCCAGAAAACTGCAGGACCGCTACAACTCTGACTTCATTTAAGACAAAGCTTAAAACTTTCCTGTTTGCTGTTGCATTTAATTAAACCAGATAATGATCTTATATACTGCACTAGAACTTTTACTCGTGTGTGTTATATTCTATTTTAGCTTATATCCTAGCTTTTATTTTTAGCTTGTTTTTATTTTCTAATCTTTAATGTTTTTATGTTTTTATAACTGTTTTAATTATGTCTTAATGTTCTTTTGCACTTTGTCGCAATGTTCTTGAATGTTTATGTAAAGCACTTTGAATTGCCCTGTTGTTGAAATGTGCTATACAAATAAAGCTGCCTTGCCTTGCCTAGGAAGAGCAGAGTGATGTGTAGGAAGAGTCAGCTGAGATCATATGTTTTGACTATGTTTGTCATCTTACAAATGATAGTTACATCAATGGTACTGTATTAACCCGTGTCTAACAACTAAATACACATTAAGAAGAAAATTTAGGACTATTTTGACACTCAAACCAATCATTGAATTAAGCTGGAAGCCAAGGATGTAATATTATACTATGAAAACAAAAACAGAAATTTAAATTATTAAATGTATTGGATTTATTTTCAGGATTGAATTTAGAAAGTAGTATGAGTCTATCCAAATGATAAACAATAAGAAATGTGTTCATATACTTAATTTGCTACAGGATTTCCTTTTAATTTTTTTTTTTTTAAATATCTTTTTGAGTTACCGATAATTATGTCCTGATACAATGGTGAATGTCTATAGACTTATGCCTGGTTTGATATCCGTATCTAGGTAAGACATTGTAACTGACAATTTCCACAATAAAGAAATGTGGGGGGGGGGGAAGATGGCATAATCTGGAGGATTGGCTTGCACTTGATTAAATAAGTTAATTAAAAAGTAAGACTTTTAAATAATATTTTTATAAATAGTTAAAATGGTCCCTTCTTACCAGATGAGTAAGAAGTATTTTTTTTAAATACTTTATTTCGATTAGATAATAATGCACGCAGTGCACTTTCATAGACTAAGCTACTGGAGTTACCCTGCACTATATTCAGTTTTAACAGTTTTCTTCATCTCTTTGTAATTTTATATCTGGTATATTTTTTTGTGCTTTGTACTTTGCACTACTAACGTTTTTACTGCCTTTTTACTAACATGTTTTGCACTATGGAACTGTGATGCTGGAAACTTGAATTTCCCTCGGGATCCAGAAAGTTACTATCTATCTATCTATCTATCTATCTATTTATCTATCTAAAGTTCAAAAGTTCAATACAGTAGATTCTGCAAATATATTTTACAGTATAAAAATAAATATAAAAATTAAATAAATTAAACAACAAATAAAAGGAAAAGATGAAAAATAAAAATAAATAAATAAACAAAATATTAAAAACAAGCAAAAAAAACAATCGGCGTCTGTTTTCATCAATTTGAAATGTCTAAACAATCTAATAGTTTTTGCCAATTTAGAATTTTTAAGTTTTCAATCATAGTGTAAAATATGTTTTAAAATCAGTATCTTTAAAAATAGAAAAGGATAGCTTGCAGATGGAAAGCTCCACATTTTGTCAATATACAAGGATGGCTTCTTGACTTCATAGATATAGCAGGTAAGGAACACTGGGCTGCAAACATGCACTTGGTAAAAAGAGAAAATATATCACATTGGAAACAAGCAATCACTACAATTAAATCCTTCATATAATTGTTCTCCGTGTCCCCAAGGTCTAGGGTGGGTGGGATGGGAGGGACCCAAAGGGAGGGATTTGGGGGTGTTTTTGTTTCAATTACTTTTTGTTGTCGTTTGTTTTTTTGTTTTTTTCTTCTTCCTGTTTTTTTTTTTTTTTTTTTCTTTTCCTTTTTCTGTAGCTGCTTGCCAATTTTGTTTTGATTAGTACATGGACATTTGTGATCAATTCTTTTACTTTATTGGTGATCTATCAATTTGTAACCCCACCCTATATAATTATGCTTAAATACCAATAATAAATTGATCACAAAAGAAAATAGAAAAGAATTAAAAAAAGCATAAAGTACTCCCATCATGGATGTATGACTCCCATGAGTACAATTTAGAATTTTTAAGTTTTGAGTTTTCAATCATAGTCAAATATATTTTACAGTATAAAAATAAATATAAAAATAAATTAAATTATACAACAAATAAAATGTAAGGAAAAGAAAAGATGAAAATTCTAATTACATTTTTTTTTTTTTTGAAATTTAGAATTTTTAAGTTTTCAAACATAGTCAAATATGTTTCAAAATCAGTATCTTTAAAAATAAAAAGGATGAAAAAAAAAATAAAAAGCATAAAGTACTCCCATGAGTAATGATCCCTTCTTACCGGATGAGCATAAAGTATTTTTTTTAAATACTTTATTTCAAAAGTTCGATACAGTAGATTCATAAAAATGTTCAGATTTTTCATTACAATTCTGCAAATATATTTTACGGTATAAAAATAAATATAAAAATAAAATAAATTATACAACAAATAAAATGTAAGGAAAGGAAAAGATGACATTTTTAATTTAATTTTTTTTTTTTTAATTTAGATTTTTTAAGTTTTCAATCATTGTCAAATATGTTTTAAAATCAGTATCTTTAAAAATAGAAAAGGGTAAAAAAAAAAAAAGCATAAACCATAACATACTCCCATCATGGATGTATGACTCCAATGAGTACTCCAGCTCGGCAGGCGGCGAAACTACTTCCGGCAAAAGCGGAAATGACGACACGTCAAAGTTGCACTTCACTCCACGTGTGAGAGCAGTAGAGTCCACATTGGCAGTTCCGCAGCTCCACCATGAAGCGACCAAGTAAGTCCGCACTGATAAACGATATTACATTAATATACGAGCTCATAAATAACATTTTAATGCTTAACTGGTTAGTTAATCCTCACAGCTAATAAACTATAACAGTATAAATCTGTAAAACAGCCGTTTCTGTCTGGTTTAGCTTCGTGTTTAGCTCACTAACGTTAACTATTCAACCATTAAACTGATTTATCTTTTTGTTTTCAGAGTTAAAGAAGGCGAGTAAGAGGCTCACATGCTCCAAAAAATATAAAATACAGAAGAAGGTGAGTGTCTGACTTTTTCATTGCTTTAAATATACACGTTTAACTACAGCTTTTTGGACCATGAGGCCTGTGTGAACGGGAGAGGACTGCTAACCTTACTGCTACTACAACTTCTAACCCGGCTAGTCCAGAGGTCTCCAGAGCCACATGCGGCTCTTTAGCTCCTCTCCAGTGGCTCTCTGTGGATTTAGAAAAAACATGAGTGGAAATGAATAACTGTTTTTTGTTCACATTTTTATTTTTATTTATCATTGTTGTAGGTCTAATGTACGACAGAGTATCAGGGCCACATTGAGGGAAAAAAATAATCTGAGATTTCGAGAATAAAGTCATAATATTACGAGAATAAAGTCATAGGTTTACGACTTTATTCTCGGAATACTACGACTTTTTCTCGTAAAGTCATGACTTTATTAACTGAATATTACAACTTTTTTTCTCGTAAATTATGACTTTATCCTTGTAATATTACGATTTGTTTCTCGTTATATTACGACTTTTTTCTCGTAATATTATGACTTAATTTTTGTAATATTACAACTTTTTTTCTCGTAAAGTTATGACTTTATTCTCTTTATATTATGACTTTTTACTCTCAATATTACACCTTTTTTCTCATAAAGTTATGACTTTTTTCTCGTAATATTACGACTTTTTACTCGTAAAGTTGTGACTTTATTCTGTAAATATCTGATTTTTTCCCCTCAATGTGACCTCAAATGTTTTGCGGCTCCAGACAGATTTTTTCTTTTGTTTTTTGCCTAAAATGGCTCTTTTGATAGTAAAGGTCGGTGACCCCTGGACTATCTTAACAAGGAATTGAGTTACATGTTGCTGTTAATGTGTTTAGGTCCGGGACCACACCAGAAAGCTAAGAAAAGAGGCAAAGAAGAAAGGAGTGAGCAAACGACCGAAGAAAGATCCCGGCGTGCCCAGCAGTGCTCCCTTCAGAGAGGAGGTCCTCAGGGAGGCAGAGCAGAGGAGACAGCAGGTTGGCTTCATGCAGTTTATCACAACTACCTTCTATACATGTAGTGTCACTTTTCAGATGTGTTGGACCTGCCGTTAAACTCATTGAACATGTTTTTGTCTCACAGATTGAAGAAGAAAAAGAGCGGAAGAGAACAGCTAAAAAAGTTGAGCGAGCCCAGAAGAGGAAAAAGGAGAAGGAGGCCCCAAGTAAAGAAACAGAACCCAAGGCCAAGAAGGCCCGGCAGGTAAAAGACACCAAAACACTAAAATAATCAGTTCAGAGTTTTATCACTCTACTGTTAACTAACTTTTATGTTGTTTCCATAGGATGTGGTTGAAACGCAGTTGGAGAAACAGCCTGCCCCAGACAAGAACTCAAAACAGTACCTTTGCTCTGAATTAAATAAGGTAAAACTTCCCAATCCCAGTCAGTGTTTTACTGTAGACAAGGAGCGAATTTCACCCTATAATATTAAGCCTGATCTTTTACTTTTTTCAGGTAATTGATGCATCTGATGTAGTAATAGAAGTCCTCGATGCTCGTGATCCACTGGGATGCAGGTGTCCACAGCTGGAGGAGGCGGTGCTGCAGAGGGAAGGCAACAAGAAGCTGCTTTTGCTTCTAAACAAAATAGGTAAATGGACATGAGTCGCTGCCGTGTTAATTTATAGTTAAGTACACACACTGAAGAGCAGGTTTGTGGTCTGTTGCGAATTTGATTGAGCTTTTCGGGACTCTAAATGTTGTTTGATATTCTGTGTCGTAGATCTGGTACCAAAAGAAAATGTGGAGAGGTGGATACAGTGCTTACAACAGGAGTTTCCAGTTGTGGCGTTCAAAGCATCAATGCAGATCAAGGACAAAACAGTGGTAGGAGGTGCATTTTACACATCAGTGATCAAAAACATGTGTTTGGGTTGTTTTATTACTAAGAACAAACTTGTTTTTATACATGGTTGTGATGTGGAGGACTGAGAAGGTTGAGCAGCTTCTGCTGTGCTGTTATAACTGGTTATAACCTCCAAGAGTAACACTCAAACCACTCAATTAAGTGGCTCTGTCAGTCGCAGAGCTGATGTGTAGTGTGTTCGTGGACAAAATAAGTATTTTTTTTTAATACATATATTTTCCAATATGTGCATGCTGTATTATTTAGACAGAGCTTCAGCCACTTTAAATGCAAACCATAACACCCAGTGTTTATTTGTGGATGATACTTAAAAGTAATTTAACTTGTCTGGTTGTGTCTTCATCAGCAAGCCAAGAAGCAGAGCAGGATAGTGGCCTCCAATGAAGTCCTGGACAGATCCCGAGCAGCCGCCTGCTTCGGAAACGACTCTCTCACTGAGCTCCTTACAAACTTTGCTGATAACAGACAGAATGAAGTGTCACTCAAAGTTGGCGTCGTTGGTAAGCACAGCTTTTTCCCTTTTTGTTTGACATTGTATTATATCAGTTGTGAATTTAGATAGAGTATTGAGTTCTGTGAGGAATTTAAATCCTCTCATGCAGCTCTGTGGTTTAGATATACTGTATTGATTTTTGGTCATGTTCATTTCTTTGAATTTGCTCAAAGTACGTAATCTGAATACTCATCTTTGATGCAATCTCCTTTCACCCTCAGGTTTTCCTAATGTAGGGAAAAGCAGTCTTATCAACAGTATGAAGGGGATCCTTGCATGCAATGCCGGCGTCAAGAGAGGCATCACAAAGTGAGTGACGAATAAGCCTAAAAACGTTCTAAACACAGTTATAGCATTTTCTCTGGGATCAGTATCAAGGTGTGCATATTTAGCAGAATTGCCAATTACAAATTGGAATCATTATGCACATTACTGTGGGATTATGATCAAATTATCTGAGGTTGCAATTAACATATTTCTTACGCCTCCTTTTTGTTAGCTTATCCCAATAGCCAATATAATGTTACCCATTACTACCCACTCAGATCCATGCAGGAGGTGCACATCATGAAAAACGTGAAGCTAATAGACAGCCCAGGAGTCGTTGCGTCACCATCCAACCCACCAGCCTCCATGGCTCTGAGGAGCCTGCAGGTGGAGGAGGGCCAGGACAGCGTGTCAGAGGCCGTCAGGACTCTGCTCAAACAGTGTGACCACAGCCAGGTAGGAGGAGTAACCATCACAGGAGAGATGTGTTGACTAATGTGTCAACAGGTTAGATGGATTCAGGTGTTCTCTTGTAAATTTAAAGTGATTTTTAAATAATTTCAGGTCATGTGTTCTCGTGGTTTCAGATCATGCTTCAGTATAATATCCCCGACTTCAGAAACTCTCTGGAGTTTTTAGCCTTGTTCGCCAAAAAGCGTGGATATCTGCAGAAGGGTGGAGTCCCTAACTCGGAGCAGGCAGCCACAGCGTTCCTCGCTGACTGGACAGGGTGAGTGTTGGTATGAATACAAAGGGTGGGCGGCTAGAGTGCATCAGTGTGGAAATGAGGACAAAAACGCAAGTCTCGATTTCAATATGAAGACTTATAATCCAACTCTGATCTCAACACTGTGCCAGGATAACTGCAAATATGTAAATTCATAAAGTAGAGTAGGGAGTGCTTTGTCGTACTTGATCTAACAGAAGTGTGTCTCCTCAGAGCCAAGATAAGCTACCACTGCAAGGCAGCGGAGAACCAAGGCCTCCCTGCCTACATGTCTGATGCTGTTGTCGCTGAGATGCAGAACGGCTGGGATCTAAACCATTTGAAAGCGAGCAACGAGGAAACTCTGAAAGGTACTGAACAGCAATTTGGTGTGAAGTTTGCAGTCCCCTTTTTTGCAAGTGTTGGAGAGTGCACAGCTCAAATTAGCTCTGAAGGTCAGTTGGCTGTGTCAACTGATTTTCTTCACATATGGTGTAAAGAGCAACATGGCCCAGCAGGCAGCGGTAGTCGGTATTCGTTATTCAAAAAGGGAAACCGGAAGACCGAGGATGGCGGATATACAAGCCGTTTTTATGATACGTACATGAAACAAAGCGGTGTTTGCCGACCATTTTCACTCACCACTTACCTTCATTCCAGATGGCCATGTCGTTGTGAAACTATCCGTGTATCTGTCTGTGTTGCTTTTTAAACAACTTTTGTTTTGTAGGTGTTAAATTCCCGAGCCGGGCCAGCAGTATAGGCTTCATCTCTAAAGGGCCAACTGCAGGCCTGCTGAGCGTCTCTGAAGAAAAACCTGCAGCTACAGCAGCAGAGAGAGAAGCAGAGCAGAATGATGAGAATAATGAGGTAACTATAGATGTAATTGTTTTTTTTGGAAAACTGCCAGATAATACGGCTGCTTCAAATAATGCTGGCAGTCTGGCCTCCTGGAAATGAGGACAAAAATTCATGTCTCGATTTGTTTATGAAGACTTCTAATCCAACTCTGATCCTGCTGGCTGGACTTCTCTCAGTGGAATCACTCTGTGTATCTGGAGGATTGTTGGACTTTAAATAGTTGCAACATCTGCTTTTCTTACAGCCTGAACAAACTGCTGAGGAGGCAAATGAAACAGAAGAAGCACCACAGAAGGAGGCACTCAAAAGTAAGTTCTCTTTTAAAGATGTCCCTTTTAATTTATTTATTACTAAAATCTTCACCTATTAGGACTTATTTTTACATCTCGTCTTGTCTTCCAGAACAACCGGGACATGTGCAGTTCCTGTCTGTCCCCGTTGACATCAGCCACTCTGGAGCGAAAACAGATGACGCCTATGACTTCAACTCACATTTTAAATGAGCTTTGTCTTCTTTGTCTGGAGGACATGCAGAACTGGAGTTGTCAGCATACACAAACATGCTGACGTAAAGAATCGCTGTCATGACGGGCAAAGTTGGTTCAGAATCGCAGTTTGAAAGGCACTGCCTAGTTGAGTGGTGTCAGGCGAGTCAGCGGTGTTTGTGCCCTTCCTTCAAACTCTGAATCTGGAAGACAGTGAGACAGTTTCCAGACAAGGACTGACCTTTATCCTAGACAACATTTTTCAGTCGATAACTCAATTAAATGTTGTTTGTCTAGGACAAATCCCTGCCCAGAAAATGGACCTCATCTATTAAGTGGTCATGTACTGTATATATCCACTGACTTCTTCTTCCTGATGTTGGTGAAAGATCACCTATTTTAAATGTCCAGAGGTCATTTGTAATATTGTGTTCATACAGAATACTGTATATAGACGACTATACGTACTATAAATGTAATAAAACCCTCTACAAAGCCTAAATCTATTCTCACTGTTTTTTTCCAAAACCATGAACTACAAAAAACGGTTTCATGCCTTAGCAAACGTTTAACTATATTTTCTTTGCTTGTGGCTCTCAATTATTTTTAACATAATCTTCATTAGGGGCCAAACAAGAATGCTGGGTTGTAAACCACTTTATATTTTCAAACATACCGAGGCATCCCAAAGGATAATCATATCATTGGTAATCAAGTCATCATGTGTATCCCCTACATTGACTTGTCACCTGTGAATGCTTTACATGTTATGGCTCCATCTTGTGGTAAAATGCATCAAACCAAATTCAAACATTTTGAATGATGTTGAGAAAATAGGTGAATTTAAAACCATGTTATCCATGGAAAAATCTCACACTTCAGATTTGAGTAGCCGCCCCAAAGTCCATGATAACTTGATTTCTCCGTGTTACTTGTGTGCTCATCACAACTGTACTAAAGAGTTCAGACATCCCCATTCAGGACACACCTTTAATGTAAATGGATGCATTCCTTGTACCAGCAGTGGGTTGGTTTATTTGTTAAAGTGTCCATGTGGTTTGATGTATGTGGGGAAAGACAAAACGATAATTGAAAATTCGGATTTCATAACACAAAGGCATTATTAGGAGACAGGATTTAACCTCTCCTGTAGCGAAACATTTTCTAGAACGCAGCCACACAATTTCTAGATTACGTTTCCAAGGCACTGAGAAAGTGCATCTGGATCTGTTGCTCTTGAAACGTGAAGCATAAACACACTATCGCCACATGGACTGAATGAAGAGCTAAAGACTTGAGATGTTTCCTTATAAGTTAAGTTCAACTGTTATTTAGTTTCTGTTGGAAATTAAATGCGAATTTGATTTTTGGTTTATTCTTTTGGCTGAATTGATGTATTTTAATTTAACCACACAGTTGTGCCATAATATGTACACACAGAAATTGATGAAATGAACAAGTCTGTGTCCTCCTTCTTCAAACATAACCAGGTTCATTACAGATAACTGGAAAATAAAATGACAAAGATATAAATGATAAAACTGTAACTTTTATTTCATGTACTTTACAAAGGATGACAAATATTTACACCAGCAAGGCGAATGCTTTTCAACGAGTATAAAAACCCTGACTGAAGGGATTATAAAGCATAAGAATATTGTGCAAAACATTATGTTCTTCAATTTCTACAGAGGGGCAGTTTGCTTAGTGGTCTCCTGCATATAAAGTCATTAAAAACCACAGTAACAGTTCAGCATGAGAGGCAGTACATTAGTGTTCATTTATGGCATCGTTATAACCGATAGGTGGGACAAATCAAAATGGCAGCGCATCATTAACTGTAGCTGCACTGAATTAACAATTCATATTGTGAAAATGACTTTCAGGAATTATCGAGGAAGAGGGAGTTAAACAACATTCTTTTGTAATGGAAATGCTGCACTGTTAAAAAGATCTGATAAATAAATGTATGTGCAATTAAGTATAAAACTT
>CAKAKR010064250.1:0-12220 GCA_916700685.1 Adelosebastes latens
TTTATTATTGGAAATCAATTAACAACACAAAACAATGACAAATATTGTCCAGAAACCCTCACAGGTACTGCATTTAGCATAAAAAATATGCTCAAATCATAACATGGCAAACTGCAGCCCAACAGGCAACAACAGTTGTCAGTGTGTCAGTATGCTGACTTGACTATGACTTGCCCCAAACTACATGTGATTATCATAAAGTGGGCATGACTGTTAAGAGGAGACTCGTGGGTACCCATAGAACCCATTTTCATTCACATATCTTGAGGTCAGAGGTCAAGGGACCCCTTTGAAAATGGCCATGCCAGTTTTTCCTCCCCAAAAGTTAGCGCAGATTTGGAGCGTTATTTAGCCTCCTTGGCGAAACGCTAGTATGACATGGTTGGCACCAATGATTCCTTAGGTTTGCTAGTTTCATATGATACCAGTATCTTCACTCTAGCTTTAAAACTGAGCCCGCTACAACATAAAAATCGCAAGTTGCATTAATGCGTTAAAGAAATTAGTGGCATTAAAACAAATTTGCGTTAATGCGTTATTATCACGTTAACATTGACAGCCTTACTAACTTCCCTTTCCTCTTATTCTCCCTTTGTCTTTGTTAAACAAGACATACAAGATAAAGCAGTAAATAGAGAAGGAAAGGGTGTGAGGATAGGGTGGAGGTGGGCGTCGAGGCTGATTTGGAGGGATGAAGGGAGCAGAGAAAATGGGAGAAGGAGAGGAGAGGAGGGGAGGCAACAATCTGTGCTGGTTAACTTCTCCCCGTTGACCCTGCAGAAGGGGCCACGGCTCCCTCCATCTGCCTGAAATAATCTCCCACAAACACACACACACACACACACACTCAAGCGCGCATGTACACACACCTTCCCAAATGGCAAAGAGAAAGGATTAATGATATTCCAACACTTGCACACAATCAGCCAGAATCCATCACTCCCGTTTCTGCAGGAGCCCAGGCGTGCCAGTATGTGTGTGTGTGGGTGTGTGTATCTCACTTTGAAGATCGAAAGTGTTTGTGTGTGTCTGCAAGTGTCTGTGTATTACGTGGGTGTGTGTCATGTCTGGGGCACCATATGTTCCCCACAAATTTGTTTTCACCCCTAAAAAAGCATATCCATATGCATATTAAGCAGCTTTAATTAAGACCCCCTCTACCCACATGCATACTGTACGCAGATGTACACACACACACACACACACAGACACACGCTCGCTTCCTGGGAGAGGTAGTGTGATTTCCGAGCATCGCATCGCTAGTGAGAACACTTGAGAAACAAGTTAATTGACATTGACTATTCATATATACAGGGTGTGTTGGCTGGGCTGTGGGCAGATGGTGTTTGTAAGCCCCGATATAAACCAACAGTCAAAGAAGAGAAAAATGCTGCCTCAGTCTTCAACCACATGATGGTTGACAGTGAGTGCTGCACACAGTGATGCTAAGCAGTGGTTCTGGACCAATAGCACTGTTCATTTTCTATCTATTTTCTAGCACCAAGTCATCCACTCACCTCCCCCTCCCCCATTAAATAAAAACATGGATGTCATCTTACTTTCTCAAACTCAACTAGGGATGTCACGAGAACCAATACTTCTGTACCAAGTCGATGCCAAAATTTTAAAAAAGTGACGGTACTCTTTTTCTACAGTACCGAAGGTACCGTACGATACCTGTAATGGTCATTGGTAGGGATGTGACAGTGAGGAAAATTTTCCCGCCGGTTAATAAACTTGTGACAACTCCGGTGTTACCGATTACACCGGACATTTTACAAGAAAGATTACGGTCAATATGTGCAGAGCGCTGACTCTGATCTTTACCGTCGGGTGGCGGTGTGTCTGGTCTTTCCGGTAGAGCTTTTGTTGTGGGGCTCCGCTGCGGGGGTCTACCTGGCGCCGCTGCTCCGTGCACACCGGCTGTGACAGCTCCATCCACCTCGCGGCGATTACCTCACTAACGTTATGGTTCCCTTATAGCATTGGGATAAAACGTGAAATATTGCCAAATAGGTGCGTTTGCTTTTCGCTTCAACAATAAATCCTCTGCCTCTTACTCCTACTACTCTGAACTGACAGACCAGATGCGTTCACGGTCAGTATGTAGTGTCTGTCGTCTGACTATCGATTGATAGCATGCCACTGATACGCCAAAATGAACAAAATGGGTCAATTCTTTTTATTTATTACTTAAAGTCTACATGCCTCTGTTTTTTGTAATGTTCAAATGTTTTTAATAAAAGAGTACGTGTTGAATTACATGGGATTTATTGTTGTTGTTTTTTTGTTTTTTTTTACCGTGGTATCGAATTGGTATCGAGAATCGTGGAAATTCACTGGTATTGGTATTGACTACTAGATTTCTGGTATTGTGACATCCCTAAACTCAACAGCAGCAAAACAGAGCTCATGGTTGTGGCCTCTAAGGCACTGCACCGGAAGGTTGGAGATCTCCTCCTAGACGTGAATGGCCGCTCCATCTGCCCATCCTCCGAGGTCCGCAACCTATAGGCGTCATCCTGGACTCCACCCTTTCATTTCAGTCACACATCAAATCCGTCACAAATTCTGCCTTCTACCACCTTAAAAAAACATTTCTCGCCTCCGGCCGTCACTCTCTGGCTCGGTGGCAGACACCCTCATCCACACCTTCATCACCTCCCGCCCTGGACTACTGTAATGGAGTCCTGTCCAGGGTTTCCCAGCAGAGCCCTGGACAAGCTCCAGTATGTTCAGAACTCAGCTGCCAGGGCTCTCACCCGCACTAGGCCCTGGCAGCCCCTCACCCCCTACTCTCATCCACATTCACTGGCTTCCAATCAAGTCCCACATCACCTATAAACTCCTCCTTCTCACATACAAATCCCTCCATGCCCTTGCCACCCCAGTATCTAACCAACCTTCTCCTCCGACACTGGTCTGCTCTCCAGCCCCCACACCAGGCTGAGAACTTTCGGCGACAGAGCCTTCAGCGTCGCGGCCCCCCATCTCTCCCTCCTGAAATCAGAAACGCTTCATCCCTGGACACTTTCAAGAAACACCTCAAGCACCACCTTTTCATCAAGGCCTATGACCTCAGCTAACTCTTTCTACCCATCACTATTTTAATTACTTAGCTACAGTTTTTTTCCTCCGTTTTATTAGCAGTATGATTTTGAGTGCCCTCTTTGTAAAGCGTCCTTGGGATTTTTGAAAGGCGCTATATAAGTCCAATTTATTATTATCTTTAGGGTTGTGGATTGCAGTTATTTGGTGTCAAAAGTGTAAATCAAGTCACTGATTAATAAATGGCCAGGACAAAAACCAGCGGGCCTTTGGGTTCAAAGGAACTGACTACAAGTCAAGTCATTAGCTGTGACCATTCAGACCCGAGTCCGTATTTTTCATCCGAAATTGTCGCAGGTTTAAAAATAAATATCACCTTGTTGTGTCAGTCACGTTTACATGCATAGGGTTCTACTAGAACCCAATGCATTTAGCCACAATAGCTAATCTTTCTGTGGTTTGGATTCAGAAACAGGAGGTTGAAATGATTTATGTAAAATTAAGTTTATATGGAAAGCTTGAGGAGGCTAACGCTGCCTAACCAGATGTACATTATATTGCCTGATTCTGCATTTTCCGAATTTCGACAACAGAGGTGGCGAGTGCAACGTTAGCCCGACACATCGTCAGAATGGATAACACCCAGGTTGAAAAATGACTTCCTTTAAAAAATCTAATTGAAAGAACCTTTACTTTCATCTATTTCCTTTCACAGTTCAAACTGAATTGTTGCTCGTTTGCAATTCCACACTCGACTTTTTGAGGCAAATCTATGTTTAATAAATTATAGCACGCTAGAGCACAAACCTTGCCTGAAGTACCCTCCAGTTGCTCCAGTGTTGCAGAATAATAACACAAAATCATAACATCATAATTGCTGTTTAAAGTGGTAATCCTTAATCCCCATGCTTTTCCTTTATGATTATGAGATCCTTGATATTAAGAGATCATTGCTGGGTGCAATTTTGCACTGAGCTTGTCAATGATGTGGTCAGTAGGCCTATACTCTGTCTGTTTGAGTCAAACCTTTCCTACGTGATCCCATTTTCTATACCTCCTTTTAGGGTCGGAGGGAGTTTGTGATTATCCCAGCACCCCGGACAAGTTGCCACTCCATCAGAGAGCTAACACGCAGGTGACAAACATATTCATTCTCTCACCGACAGGCAATATAGAGTTTCCACTTCACCTCACCAGCATGTCTTTGGACTGTGGGAGGAAACAGGAGCAGCCCGACACACGGGGAGTACAGCAAACTCCACACAGGGAGGACCAGGACTCAAACCAGGATCAGGGACGAAATGTG
Source organism: Adelosebastes latens (assembly GCA_916700685.1). Lineage (NCBI taxonomy): Eukaryota > Metazoa > Chordata > Actinopteri > Perciformes > Sebastidae > Adelosebastes > Adelosebastes latens. The sequence goes on from CAKAKR010064250.1 coordinate 4,355, forward strand.
AAGCTGGGACCTTTTCTGCTCTGAGGTGAAAGTTCAAAAGACGGTGCCACCAACAAACTTAAACTATATCTTTTTTATTTCATCAACCTGTGTGATACTGAGAACATATACTGTACGTTCTTGTCATGGTTTGATTTACTTAAAATGCACCATGTTAACTTTAAATAAATTATATTTTTACTCTCACTTCAGACATCACATTTTCTTGTTGGGGTTCTTCTCCATTCTGCTTTCTGCATGGTTGTTTCTTTCTGGTTGTCCTCTGGTTGCCCAAAGGACATCTGCATGCATTTGTAAATCTTCCACCCTTGACTAGACTTATTTACATTATTTTCTGCTCTGATGTATCCAATTACTACTTGCATGTGATGCTCCATCTAATTTAATATATGAACCAAAGCTGTGACACTTCTGGACAGTACGGATGCAAATCAGGGTTCAGAATTCTGGTACCTCGGGGCTAAAAACAGCCACTGAAAAGTGCTTTGACAATCTTCATTAACACATAACTGCTTATTAAGTGTGTTGATTGAGAGCTCAGCGTCTGAGTTCAGTGAATGGGAACATACATTGTATATGTACGGTTGTAGAGGGCACACTGGGATAATGATGACAGGACTCAGGAGAGGGTATAGGAGTCGTGAACGACGGTGTCTCTACCAGCCGTGAAAATGGCTGTGGCACCTCCAAGTCACACATTTCTGTCTCCGACGGGGAGGCTGTCGCCATGGCGACGCAGCTTTTTGGCTTTGCGGGGTGATAACAAGGTGGGGATGTGCTTAAAGAGAGAGATGGGGGGGGGGGGGGTGACGGAAGATGGGGTTAGTGGTGCACAGAGGGAAGGAGCGAGATAAACTCAAAATGCTGCCCCCAAAGTATTTTAAACCCCAGAGAGCCTCTGCCTCGGACAAAAGAAGAAATACACGAAGGAATCGTGCACACTCGCATAACTTTATAATGGTACACTTGTGAGGTCCTTAGATTCAAAACATCTATTTCCTAATACATTTAATCACTCAATTCTGACCAACAGGATGAATACTGTTTGATTTCTTCCTGGGCTCTATTTTATTCATTTATTTTGCCAATATTATGCTATATTATATATTCCAGGGCACAGATTTTCAGCTGCCGCTCATGGATTTTTACTGTACCATTGTGTGACACAAAGTACAGTTTGCCTAGCAACAAGTCAATGCATGGTTACAAAAATAATATAGCTATTATTTTTTATTATTATTATTATTATTATTATTAATATTTACACGCGATGATTCAGAGGCAGATGTTGGCAGGTCCCATAGCAGTGTGGATGTTACGGTGTTGAAAGATGAGTTTCAAATCAGTTTTGGTTTCAACAGTTTTTCCGGTGCGGTTTGGTGATTAGTGTTGTGGTAAACTAAAACTACAGAAAGTGAGGAATAACATATCCATCATAACAATATGATGGAGAAAAAAAAACTAGGAAACAAGGTTGAAAGTAATACTATCTAGTTTACAATAAAAACTTTAAAGCTGCACTGATGAATATTTTTATATGAATAATGGATCCAATCACTATGTGTATCGCTCATAGTGATAAAGACTGATCACCCCACCCTGCAGTTCCCTTCAGATCAACTGCGCATTTTAGCATCTTTGGAGATCAAAACAGAGCTGAAATGAGAGTAAATAGTGGACGTACATTTGTGGGGTCATCAGAAACATGATTCCAAATAAATGCTAATATTGCTCCACGTCTGATGCAACTGTTTGCTAACACATCAGCTATATCACAGGCCATGATATGTCAAACGCGCGTCTGATTGTTTGGGAGCTTAACTTGCTGCCAAGATAAATCTTGTTTAGTTTCTTTTGCAGAAAGCATGCTATAACATGCACGTGTGTGCCGGAGGACATATACTCACAAAGGGCTATATATACAGTAAATAAAACATATATTGTATCTAGGGCTGTCAAAGTTAAAGAGATAATGCAGATTAGTTTTAACGCCACTAATTTATTTAACGCATAATCGCAACTTGCAGTTTTTAGATTGTAGTGGGCTCAGTTTTAAAGTTAGAGTGAAGATACAAGATACTAGAAAACCTAAGGAATCCATTGGAACCAACCATGTCATATTAGCGTGTAAGGACAAGGAGGCTAAATAACGCTCCAAACTTGCGCTAAATTTTGGCTTTTTTCACCTTTACAGAAATGCCCACTTTATGATAATCACATGCAGTTTTGGGGCAAGTCATAGTCAAGTCAGCACACTGATACACATTGTTGCCTGTTGGGCTTCAGTTTACCATGTTATGATTTGAGCATATTTTGTATGGAGATAATTCTGGACAATATTTGTCATTGTTTTGTGTTGTTAATTGATTTCCAGTAATAAATATATACATACATTTGCATTAAGCAAGCGTATTTGCCCACTCCCATGTTGACAAGAGTATTAAATACTTGACAAATCTCCCTTTAAGGTACATTTTGAACAGATACAAAATGTGTGATTAATTTGTGATTAATCGCAATTAACTATGGACAATCATGCAATTAATTGTGATTCAATATTTTAAACGACAGACAGCCCTAATTGTATATAAGTGTGCTGTGTAGGCTGCCACTCTTCATGCCATACTGGAATTGTTTACAATGGAATTGTCTACAAATGCATGTATTATTGAGTTATTCATGCCAAAATAATTCACTTAACTTAGTCTCTCATCCGGTCGTATCTCTAAATCCAAGCCTAAACCCTAAACCAGCCCTGTGTAGACTGTGTAGACTGGACCAAAGCCCTCACTACCCACATCTTTCTATCATCGCCAGAACATTTGGTCTTCATTATGATAAAACCACACAGACGTAGCTCTCAATGCTGAGTGGAGGCAGATACTATTTCAGTCTTGTCTTTGTAATCAACTCGTCAGCGCAGAGGCAGCAAAGCAACCAGCGAGATCTGTCTATCTCACACACACACACACACACACACACACACTAGCTAATCAAGAGTGTGACTGGGACAGCGTCCATGAAAACTGGGCGACAGGAAGTTATAGCCATGTCACAGGAAATAGGATGTGTCTTTTCCCAGGGCTGCAGTATCCCCACGATTAGAGGGAGCAGATTGAGCTGTCCCTTTGCATTACACACACATACACACATAGAAAACACACGTGTGGACACAGACACACATGTGGACACACACATATGCAGGCAGCGATATAAGGGAAAGGGACAGGAGTTAGAGTTACGACATGAGTCCAAGCGCACACACACAAATAAACATGTTGTGTCTTATTTTCATCAGCGGAGGGGACTTCCTCTTCTTAGTTTGTTTAGTGCAGCATTGAAGGGAAAAGGCACGGAGATAGTGGGTGACCATTTCCTCCTGTTATGACTACCACTGGTGGACAACAATTGAGTGAAGAACACACACATACACACATAATGACCAGGTTGATACTGCAAGTGAGACACAGAAGTTGACATGACAAGCTGTGTGACATTTCAGTTCCTATTTCAAGGGGTTTTGTCCTTTTGTGCTCAAGTATGTGTAGCAAGTACTAATTTAGTTGAAATGAAATAAATATGTCACATTTAATAACAAAAGACAACTTGATATACCTTATTATTTTTCTTCATTCTATTTTAAACTCATCAACTTATTGCCTTGATTAAAAATCTGCCATCCCACGTTTTTTTATATTCCTGTGCTTTGAGAACATTATGTGTGCGGTATTACTAAGAGCAAACAGTAATTCAGAACATATTCTTCCATAATGACTTTTTTTTGTAAACACAATACTACACACTGTTAATGTAGTTGCTAATAGCCTATTTTGTGCAGATATGATTATTTCTATCTTACACTCAAAATGGAAGTATTTAATGTTTCCCTTAAATCTGCACTACTATACTATAAAAGCGTAAACGCCTTTAAAACAGCATTAAACCGTAATAGCAATAAAGCTCTGCACTGAAGACAACAGTTAGGCGACACACATCAGCTAAAACCACAATATCACTCTATATTTCAGCTGCTTGGCAGTAATGTTAGCTGACCAGACGGAGGTCTATCCATGAATCAATGCTGATCCTAGTGTTGGCTTTTCCTGCTTCAGCCTCCCAACCACGGCCAGAGGGAAAAGGGTAGAAACCGGCACCCGGTCAGAGACGATAACGTTTTTCGCTGCAGAGCCCCGTCACTTCACAAGACACGGGAAACCTCTGTTGGTCTGGAGGAGCTGTAGCATTTATTTCTGCACAAACGTCCACTGTACATTCACTAGATATTCTCAGAGCTAAACTAACTCTCCTGCAGTGTGTAGTCTGTGCGCATGCGTGAAGCGAGCTGTGAGTGAAGGCAGGCAGGCAGAGGAGCAGAGTACAGCAGAGACTCCGGCCCTGGAGACCAAAGCTACGGTCTCCCCCGCGTCCTCTGACCGCGGCCAACACTGTTTTGCAATACGGGCTTCACTAGATATAACTTTGTGGTTTTGGTGCTTCCGTGTAGTTTGTGTTGGAGTCTGAGTCTGAACAGCGTAGCCACACGCGAGCGCGCATGGGACACCGACCAGCAATGATTTATACGTGTAAGAAGTTACAAACAGTCCCTTTAAGACAACATGTGTGGCAGCAATGAATATCAGTGGTTCTTTTTTGGATCCTGTTACAGGTTCTTAAAGGGGAACTACACCCTTTTTTCAAATTCAAACATGTTATTCCTATATGGTCTAAGACTAGGGATGCACCGATCCAACTTTTGGACTCAATGTTCTGAGTATATGGAAACATTTTCTGTTTCACAACTGACAACACTATAATAGAATAAATCTCATTTGGGTATTAAAAAAGAAAACAAACTTTTGGTCCACAAAACCAGTCTCCCATTCATCGTCTATGGAGCAGCTCCAGACTTTGTACCCTATGACATCACAAGTTTGATACTTAATTATCTGGTTTCTGGCTTTAAAGAGAGAGTAGCTCATGTTCACAGATATTAAATGAAAATGAAAATAACATGGAATTTTTCATATAGGTGGTGTTCCCCTTTAAATGACCCTATACGATTCACTATATTCACAAAGCACAAAACAGGTAGCAGGGTTGTCATTTTAAGCCAGCATTCAACTAAAACATCACCTGTAGACTGTAACTAATTCCATAAGTAACTAGCCCATAAGCCAAAATTTTAATTTGTCATTGTCTGGCCAATATGCTGCCTACCATGCAGTTTCCAGACGTTAGCTGTACGCAATGTTCATACACCCCCAGAGCCAATATACCAGACCTCCTACAGACGTTAGCCGTAAGCTAGCAATGTTCATACAGCCCGAGTCAGTACACCATACTCTAATGTGTTTGAGAACTCAGACTGATCTCAGAACTCATCAACTCCTGTCTGTTATTTTTCCTCCAGATTCTCTCCTGTTTACATCGGTGATTGCCGATCTCAACCGAATCATTGACTTTTAGTTGTTTTAACAGTACCTAAATGGATTTTGCGAGAGGTTCAAAAGGATTTTGATCAAATGAGCAGATTCAACACTGGATTCAGATTTGATAAAATGCTATTGAACTCCAACCCTAATCGCATCAAAGGTGGACGCCTCAGCTTGACAAATCCACAAACCAATATATCAGTCTAAACCTATACCTCAAACACAAACAGCAATGATAGATATTCCCTTAAGAGCCGTTTAATTGCATTAGCGGGAATCTGATTAGCATTTATCAGATTAGTACGTCAAAGAGAGTGCCATCTACGGCCGTACAAAAACAGAGCGAGAGGTAAGACGGAGGCTGCAGGAGGTACTTCACGTGAGGCTCGAGATCAGATGGTGCGAGATAGAAATCTCTGGCCCTGAAAAGGGAAAGGATACAGGAATGTCAAGGTAACAATGTGCAGAGAGAAAGAGAGGAAGACAGAGAGAAAGAGAGACAACAATGTGCGATAAAGAGAGAGAGAGAAAGTGTTGGTGTGTCGTGTCCTGTTGATATCCTGTCATGCTGCAGAGCTTTACCTCATCCTCCCTATTTAGATTCACAGCAGGCCCTTCCTGTGTCCCCAAGAGACCTCGGCCCGCTCTAAAATCATTACAAGATGTTTTTCAAGGAAAAAGAGTGTGAGAAAGAGACACAGAAACTGGGAACAATGCTAGGAAATACAAATAGAGTTACAAGACGTGATCATATTTTGATGATGGAATGCGATAATCTGATTTACAGTCAGATTTCAAACAAAGGAATGCCTTCTTAACAGTAACAATAACAGATCATATTGCGCTGCTCGCAGTGTTTACAGTCTCTCATAGCAGACGCTGGTGTTTAAAGCACGTCAACAACACACAGACAACATCTCTTGTTTGTGTGTGTTGCTGTTAACAGACAGAAGGCCTCCCTCGTGTTGCCCGTGGCCGGACTGATAAGGGTTTTCCAATGCAGCTACTAATAGGGCCGGGCGATAGTAGGGCTGCGTATTGGCAATAATCTGGCGATACGATACGTATCACGATACAGGGGTTACAATTCAATATATTGCGATATATTGCGATACTGTAAGCAAGGCGATATATTAGGATTTTTTTAATCTACTTTTAGGAAAACTGTCAGAGTATAAAGAACACAACACCATGTGCATAAAATCTAAGTTAAAAAATGTTTACTTTTTTATGCAATCAGAACAGTGAGATCTGCTTTTGCATTTATCACAGTCCCTGTAACATCCAACATCATAGCTCTACTACAGTATGAGAGAGCACAAACACTGAGAGGGAGCATCTCTTTGCAAATTAAATAAAGTATTGACTGATAATCTTTGCAGGTAAACTACTTTTAAAAATCGATACAGTGTTTTTGAGAATCTATGCAGTATCAAAAAACATAATATCACAATATTTTCGTTATTTTCTTACACCCCTAGGCGATATGGCCAAAATCTTCTACCGCGATATAGGTCATTTCATATCTCGATAACGATATATGATTATGATATAGCATGTTTTTTGGTGAGTCAATAAATAAAAAATCTATATGAAATAACCACATTGTAAAGCCTATTTTTTGTATACTTGTATATGAATTAAATACCTGATAAATGAAACGTACTGAGTATTTTTTCATTTAATTAATACAAGTTTCAAGTGAAATTATAGAGAAAAAAATAAATAAATATTTCCATGTATACACCGTTTGTTAATCACATTGAACTGAGTGGTAATATAAAGTGCGACGTAAAAAGAAAACCACAATCTTCAAATTATATTCCATTATAATATTTCACATCATATTACCTGAGAAATTTGAGTTAGCAGGTGCTCGTTATTATCAATTTAGACAAAGTAATTGTGTATCATGATATCTCAATATGATTTCATCAAGATATAACACCACTGAAAGACGATAAATTATCATATTTATCATCATATACAGATTTTTAGATTAAAGCCACCGATAGATGACATTTTGATTCATCTGAAGTCATGTGAAAGAAGAAAAGATACTAATTACAGCTTACTGACTGGCTGTATACTGTATATATATAGGAATTTCCATCCTAAAAGTGGCGAAAAATGTATACACAAAGACATTTTTTTTTATAATTGACCAACATCAGCACGATACATTGAAACCCAGTTATCAGTCCGAGGAACCCGACCGCTGCCCTCATATAATTAGCATGGTGTTATGTTGCCGTGGCTGCCTCGTAATGAAGAGAGCTTGTTACACGGTTGGAGAGACACTTAAGAGGTGCGAGGGCTTTCATTAGGCTTTGGTTAAAGGGATTGGTAGCCATGCTGGCAGCTGTTAATTGCTACTCAGGAGGCGTCGGTCTTTAGTGTAAACCTACACGTGCATGTGTGGAGAGGTACGAGA